>JAMKCH010008724.1:0-63372 GCA_023653785.1 Ophioderma brevispina
CGTCACCATCATCACCATCACCGTCATCAACATGACCGTCATCGTCACCATCTCTGTCATCACCATCACTGTCGTCACCATCTCTGTCATCACCATCACTGTCGTCACCATCTCTGTCATCACCATTACCTTCATCACCATCTTTGTCATCATCGTCACCTTGTCATCATCACCATTATTACATCACCACCATTAACATCACCACATTCATGGATATCAATTTCATTTGCTTAACTGTTGATATCAAGCACTCTTCTGAAGGTGTGTGTTTTGGCTTGTGATTTTGCATGGATCTGGACGTCTATGCAGTAGGGATGCTTTACAGTTAACCTGTGTTGTTGCGTAGTGTTGGGAACAGCAGATATTCCTTCCAGGGCCTTGTCAAGTTCAGGAATGCTCCTTTCAATGTCTTCTTTGTCAACATGAATGATGGTGATATTTGCTTTTTGTTACTTCAACAAACTGTTGAGATGTATTAACATCAACCCTGCCAGTCATACCTTCGTTGGCAACAACTCTCTTGACGGTTCCACCAATGCTGTCACCGCCATGACTAGTAGCAAAAAAGTTCCATGTGATTGGTCGACTCAGAAGGGTAATACTGCACAGAAGAAAGCATTGCTTGAATTGGCTAGAAGCCCCATCAGAGAACATTACAATCTCCTTGAAGTGTCGAACCTCCTCATCAAGCCATTTGAATATTGTTTTGAGGAACACATTGACTCCATATTTGCAATTGTCATGCTGCAGAGAGTTCGATACCAAGGCCATTGAATGAACACTATGGTTTTCCCATGCACAAACAGGGGAAATGGTCACTTGGTTGTATTAGTCCAGGCTACAGGTTCATTGATAACTAATATCAACCTTGTTTTATTAGATATATGTTTTTCAACGGTTTCTAGACCATTTTTTTGTGCCGATTTTGAATCCGATGGATGCCAGACGAGCAACCTTGAGCATTTTTGTAGAAATGCAGAAAAATCAAAATGGCCACCGAAACACAAAATATTCATCTCTTGTTTACTCAAAAGTTGTAATTTTTCAGCTTGTCTCGTTAAGACATTCATTATGACCAATTAGCATATGATTCTGTAACCACTTAACCAATTAATTCCAATATGGCCGTCAATATTATAACGTAGCCTGATCGTTAACTACTTTTGACTGCAGTTTGTAATTTGGTAATCTTCCTGGTGTTTTGGGCAGTCAAGAAATTAAATATAAAAAACCAAGATAAAATATTTGTTTTAAAATGTGATGATAAATTTCCTTCATTATGGGATCCAAGATGGCTTCCCCGATACTCTAATTATCTTAATTGATAGCTAAGTCTAACCTACATACTGCAATTTGTGTATATCCCTTGTAGTCAATCAGATCACTGTACACATCCTTACAAAGGGTTATTTAATCAGAGGAATCGATGCATGTAAGAGCCCACCCAAATGGTATCATTGGCGAAATGACATTTACTAATCGGGCGGGCGAAAAAATCCGATCACCAATAGTCGAGAGATCTATGTTTCTTCTTGTTCTTTGTTTTTTTTTTTTTGCAGGTTTTAGGCGCCATTAGACTCCAATTTGGGAATATTTGATGATAAGACCCAACGAACACTTAAGAGAGCCTAACTGGGGATTTTTGGAAGGTGATGATAACTTAAAAACCCCAAATTAATATATCTTTAGGCCTATAGCGTGAATGATTAAACTTCTCTTCTTATCGTGTCCAAACACTGTGGGTTCTCAATATGATCCAGGCGAGATGGGTACAACGTCGGGCTGCTTCACTGATTCCGCAGGTCCTTATTTGTGCTTGTTGCTCCAGCCGTGGGGCGAGACCAAGAGGTGTTCCAGTGTCTGTGGGGCTGTTCCACAACTGCAAATAGTATCCTGATCTGTTTCCCAGATAGCCCCACTTCTGCAAAGGAAACCTTAGATCAGCAGTTCTGGTTCCAATCTGTTGAGGCATCACCTTCAGAGCCCATGAGGAGTCAAGCTCCAGGTGGAAGATGCCTCACAACCTGTTTCAATACGATAGATGTTACTGGGTTGGATGGCAAGTCTTTCCTTTCCACAGGCGACTCTCTGACTCCTTGGAGACTGTTTCAAAAGGTTGGACTTTGCGTAAGAATCTCTCTCTGGATTTACGGCGGTTGGCAGCAAGTATCTGTCCATACATAGGGTACTTCACATTATATACTTGGCAGCTAGCTCGTGCTCCTGCTCGCTATGCTACAACTGATGTCTGGGGAGCAATTCCCTGCCCCTAGGATGTACAAGTTTTTTTCCGTTGGTGTTGTACGGAGGAATCCTGTGATAAGCCGGCAGGAGGCATTTAAAACGCTGAATCAACTTCTTGGCCATGGGTTGATCTTTTCCCATACAGGGCCTGGCAATTCTCTGCACATGAGTAGCACAGCAAGTGCCGCGATCTTAAGGTATGTGGGCGAGCACCATCTTGTGCCAGTGATTACTGACCTTACTGATTGAACCATTTGCAGCCATATTGAAACTGCCACTGGGATCTATCTTGCAGATATCATCACGTTGATTAATGTTATGATATTTCAACAGCTCTGAATGATTAAATAGTGATATACACAACATGGCAGCTCTTGGAATATGTGGTAATGAATTTTGCCATTTTGGCGCCATCTGATGGTTGTAATCAAATTGTTGAAAGCTATTCGAATGGTTTCTATTAATATATTGATTACTAAAGCCATTGATATTATACCGAAGTACCTTTCCTACGGTCCCAAAAGTAGAATAACTATCATATGTTTGTTGTAGTGGCGGCCATATTAAATCTATTAATTAGGCGGTTAATGAATCTTACTTAATTGGTCACATGGGTGTTTTGACTGGACATGCACAAAAATTACAACTTTTGAGTAATGACATGAGTTTTTAGTGTTTTGGTGGCCATTTGACTTTTTTGCGTTTCTTTGAAATGCTTGCAAGGTGTTTCGTCTGGCGTCCATCGGATTCAGATTCAGCAGTTTAAAACTGGTCTAGAACCGTTGAAAACTCTATATTTTATTAACAATGTCCCAATGTCTGTAGCCTGGACTGGAGCCCAGTAAGGCAGATTGGATCCTCATTTTGGTATTTGGTGTAAAGTTCTCTGCAAGTCTACCTGAATAACAATTTATCGATCATCCTTTACACTCCTTTTTTCGCTTTCAAATTCATCTGCCTGTACTCTTTTCACAAATGTATGGGACAAAAACTGAGGGAGGTCTTCCTCCATCGTATCAAAGCAGTCCTGCATAGTTCCTTTAATCTCAACTCGTCTGATTTTGTCATCAATGCCCATCGCCTCTGCTCCAAAACAAAGCTGTTGATCAGCAATTTCTTGGGGTGGAGCAAGTTGCCCTAATCCTGGACAATTATCACATCTCCAAACTACAACTTTCTTTTCCTGATCACAAACAGCAAGTTGAACTGAAGCTACAGAACTCATGGTAACTGATGAAGGCTCCTATGTAAAGCTTGGCACAGTGTAAATGTAGGTTCTCATGGTACTTGCTAAGCATGAGTTAATGCAGTATGTCCTTTGCAACTGGCACTTGGGGTGGCCGAGTTCAAGCAAAACTTTGAAAATTGAAGTTGAAAAATGAAGCTGGGTTTGCATCTCCTCCAAAAACATAGCGCGGGCTTCCTTCAGTGTTGTAAGCATATATTGTTTCTGTACTTCTCTTTCTGTTTACCAGGACCTCTGATTATATAAGTATCCTTCAATCCAGGACAACAGCCAAGATTGTTGGTGTAAAAATCAGTACCCTTCTTTTCTGTTTCACTGTTTATCCCTGGTTTCCATCTCCTGTCTTTGCATGTTTCACTGCAAGACCCACATCATCAGCAAGCGCAGCAACAACTGCTTTTTGCTTCCGAGGCGAAGATGGCAAAACATTTACCACTTTCGTTTTGGCTTTTCCTAAGGTCTGGAGCATTTTGAATGATATTAGATTTTCAGTTTGGATTTGTCCAGGTACACGTTTAGGTGTCTTTTTCAATGCACGGTGCTTTGCCACACATTTTTGATTTCTCACTTGATGTGCTGCTTTTTCAGCGGGTGTCATTTTGGTCTTTTCTATTTGCTTTCTGTCTCTGTCCTTCTTCAGCCTTTACTGTTTTTTTTTATACGTTCCCGGTATCTTTGCATCTTCTCTTTAGCAGTAAGCGGCATTTTACCTGTATTATGAAACAATAAATAAGCCTTTAGATAAATAAATAAACCAACCCACATATAGGCCTAATAGGTAAGTAGGTTTTATTGAATTAATAAAGTTCTATAAAGCAGTTAGAGTTCATAACAAAATACTCAAAGTCACAAAACAACACAACAGAAACAAAGATTGTAAATTTCAGGAGAAATGTTACAAATCTAACTTTTGGCGGTTCGCTAAGGAATGTACGAGTGGCACTATAGGGCAAGTGTCTGGCATTCCTACCTTTACTAAAGAGTTTGCCGATAATTACTATCCCAAGACCTACATCATAGCCAAAGACATCAATCTCGATGCCATTTCCAACTTTCCTTGGTTAAATGTACCGAATCCGGATGACCAAAATTTCAAATCTTTTGATATGTCACCCATAAGGCCAATTCATATCCATAAAATTCTTAATTGTAAGAGCTCCACCATGACTCCAGGACCCGATGGCATTACATATGGCCTGTTAAAGAAACAACAAACCTCAATGGATGTTGTCCCCACCGAACAAAGTTCAAGAGGGGACTATAAAATGGGCTCCGTAGTTATGTATGTGATAAAATGTTAACCCCCTGGACCATTTGGGCAATCTTTTTTTCTGGATTGAGCTAGAGTAGCCAAACTTGGATATATTGTAGGAGGGGACCCCCTACTAACAATGTAATTCATTTCCCCTGGGTCTGTCGGGGGTAGGGAAAAAAGGTCAAGGGAAAAAGTCAATTATCTGGAGTTTCCGGCCAAAGGGCTACGATGATGTCTCTTGGCGGAAGGAAAGACGCAGGTTGTATGGAGTCTGACTGATGAGATTTGGGCATAAAATATGCGAATTCAGTAGCTAATTTGCAAAAATTAGAAAAAAATTTATCGCGAGGCTTTGTATACAAGTTATTTGAAAGTTAGGTAAGGCGTTTTATAATTGATGTAACTTGGTGAAGGAAGGAAGCGGGCGCTGAAGAGTTCTTGACCTATTGGATTTTGGACTATTTCGGGGGGAGTGGTAATGATTTTAAAAGTCGTAAAGTGTATAAGGGAGGGGGAATTGGGGAGTGTGGAGAGGTAGAGGGAGGGAGGGGTGGGGTTTGTTTTTAAAAAAAAAAAAAAAGAGGTGGGGGTGGGGTGTAAGAGAGGGGGATGGGTGGGGAAGGGTGGGGTGTCAGGGAGGGGGAGGGGGTGTGGGGTGTGGAGAGGGGTGGGGTGTTGGAGTGGAGTGGGGGGTGGGGTGGGGGTGTGGGGGACCGAGGGGGTGAGGTGTTCAGGAGGGGGACAGGTGGGTGTCATGTCGGAGGGGGGTGGAGGGGGGGGTGGGTGTCTCGGGGAGGGGGGACAGGTGGGGTGTTGGGAATAAGGACGGATGGGGCGGTGTTCGGGAAGGGGGGGCACGGGGTGGGGTTGGATTGTTGACCATTATACATTGTAGTTGCATTTATCGGATGTTAGTGATTGCGAATTCGGCGGGAACAATATTATTGCATCGCGTAATCCGAGTTCGCCTTGTACTACTAAACTTCTGGTTTAAATACATTGAGCTGATTTTAGCACCAGTTAGTATTTTTACGTACCTTTTGTAAGGGATGTGTTGTATAGTAGTATTGTGTTTTTATTACATTTTGTTTGGACTTGGGGGGGTAGCTCATAGTAGCAAAACCTTAGAATGACGCATAATAAGCTTCAGTTCATGATTTATGTTCATTTTAATCACAAATACTACGAAAATCACACCAACAAATCACATGTGAATCACTTGTGAATTAAGCTCCCAAAAACAGAACCTTTTGACTCCATGAACCCTCACTACCAGGGAGAGAAGGTTACTAGGCTCAATTTTACAGTCGTACGAACTTACAACTCATCGCCACATAACCCCCCTCGCCCCTGAAGCGGACCCCCCACCGAGATCAAGCCTCAAGTCATTCTCTATATCATACCCATCATAACAATATTAATAATACACTGTCTGTTCAATTAACTTAAATGTCGGTTTTTCACAAAAAAAGTAAAAAACTTAAAAAAAGCAAAAAAGAAAAAGTTCTTATTCATCATTGGACCAAACAAGATCATTGGGTTCCGACTTGAAAACATATTTCTTTGGATTTTTAGTCAATTGACACTGATTTTTATTGGCAAACGTCAACAAACTCGGTTCAGGTGAATATTGACTTTTGACTCTTTGAATATTGACTTTTGAAACTTTCATGGCAAACCCATTCATGAATTAGGGGCGCTTCAAAAACATGTTACGAACAATTATTGATTCGTGGACCTTGCTTTGAATTCAGGTGTTTGTGCGTGCATTAATGCATGGGCATATAAATGCATTGTTGAAATACCGATACTTTAACAACGGTCCTGTCTCTTTTATTCAATTGTTTTACGAACAAAATCATACAGCTCCCCTGTAATGCCGCACATTAAATCTCTTTTGTATTGCAAAAATTCAGTGCAAATAACAACAGTTCGGATTTATCCTGTTGAACAAAGTTGGCAATATTCGTTTCATACCAGTGGCGGATAATATTGATCGTGAATCATATCCTCCTCTGACAACTTTTACTACCTACAAAGTGGAGTCAATGGAACCTTCTACAAAATGTGATTACTAATGGTACCAAACCTTTATTCGCTCATTTTCAAAATGAAGGTGAAATACCCAGATTTCAATAGATTTGAATGTTTAAAATGTTCCATTCTTTTTGTCATGTAAAAAACGTCTTAGGTCCAAAGATACCCAACAACATTATTTTCGTAATTTATTTCGAACCTGTGTATTTTTTGAAATAATTAATAAAAACCAGACATCCAACAACCAGTTAATTGAACAGACAGTAAGCTGCATGTATATGAACATAGGTGATACTCGCTGTCAGGTTTGTGGTATCTTGTTATTAAACTTAACCCAAGGGTAGTGCAAAACGGGCGCCTTCCTGAAGTACACACCTATCTGTACTGCATTCACATGGTTCCCGTGGGCTGGGTAGCTAAAACAATATGTATGCATGTAGCAGATGTCCATGGAAAAGAATTCACAGAGAAGGTGCTAAGTGTTTGTACCAAAAGACCAAAAGTATCCTATCCCTTTCCCCACATTATCAAATACTTTAAAACTTTAATAGTAAATGTTGAGTAAAAGTGCAATACATTAATTTGAAAGTACAAAACACCACATCCTGATTTGTTATAGGTAGCCCAGGGGCAGGCTAACGTCGCTTCCAACAATAAAGCCCGATTTACTTAAGGATACAGGTACATCCTCATTTGTGTGTGACACCTCAGTCACAGCATACTGTTGAGATAACCTGAAAACACTGAACAAAAGGGCATATTAATTTTGATCAAAGTATTGAGGAATCTTAAGATATGTGGATCCTGAACTATTTCCATCCAGCACATGTACGTAGCAGAAATTCCTTTTTATTACATGTTCATAAAACTTTCAAGTGAGTACCTTGATGCCCACAGTTATAAAAGTTGCAGCTAATTCTGCTACATAAGATTCTAAGAAAAAAAAACATGCTGCATGACTCAGTACTAAATCATAAAAATGATATGATGCTGGCACTGTGTAGGCGCTTTTAAATCACAGCCCTACACCTGTATGAATTAAACAATTCCCGAAGTCTCAAATGTCTTTAGTCAATACAAGTAGGAGTGGGCTATTAAATGGGTAATTTTTTCTTTTAATTAGGGGCTGGGGTTCTTTGTATTTATTATACCTATTCAACGTGAAATGACAAAATTTTTGGACTTCGGAGTCCCAAGAAAAAAGTGTGCAGCGCCCTCCTGTGGCCATGTACTTTCTAATTTTGGGTGGAGTGGATTTAAGCAGAAAATTACTCTACACTCTCACAGGTATTTTGTAATGCTTTTGATGTCGAATTATAGTGATTTGAAAGTTGCATGAAAATTGGACATTGCGTTTCTAAAAAATTGACGTTTTAGGTCAAAATTTAGTGTGAATTGAAAATAATTGTGAAGAAATATGCATGTGGTATGACTTTTGCACATGTGACTTTGTACATGTATACATATCATAAAATATTCATACATTGCTTGTTTGTGTGACATGGTCGGGTGTACATTCTGCCTATAGCCATGTAGGCCTATTATCATTAAATGGGTCAAGCTCAGTTTCAGACTGACACTGTGGAATTTATACTTTGACTACTGGTAACTAGGTTCGTTCACAAACAGCTGAAGCTGGGGGAACCAATACAAGTTTCACTATTTTCAAATTCCAGGCAACATCAAAACCTAAATCAAAAGGCCCAACCCAATTGATCATGCTCCCAGAGTTTCTGTTCTGAGCCGGGCCCCTGGCGTTTCCCTGATTGTGCGTTGCATTATTTAATTCAGTTGGTATTTGCCGATGAGTGCTTCTTTAAGTTCATCATAGCTTATCTCATTATTAAAGTTCATTATACTGAGCCTTTGGCAGCATTATCCCTTAACATAGCTTGCAAGCCACGGCAGCCTTTTGATACTTTCATTCTGTGAAGGACAGCATACGATGTCATTGTCTGTTGTCGTGAGCATCAAAGGGCTGTGGCCTTAAAGAATTATTGTGCTGACATGACTACCAAGGACTGCTAATAGTGACTATTCTAAAGTGCACCATCCAATGTTAATAGGGTTTTCAGTTAGTCAGTTGCTTGACTCAATGACTGCACACTAAAGACAGCAACGCCAGAGTAATCCACATGTCAGCAAAAAAAAGCCCTTGTTTTCTTAGCCACTAAAAATAACTGGCGTCTGTACACACAATGTTCAATACCTGTAGGCTGTAACAAAACATCACTCAAGCATTCGATACTGGCCGGCCGCACGGGAATGAAAATACGACATGGCCATACGAGAAATGGTTACCAAAATTGTTGATTCCCCACCATATATGTGTTTTTATAAGTTTGTGTGGATCAGAGTTAGCTCAAATAGTACAATTAAAAAAAATCTTAGTCCTTTGACAAAAAAAAAATGTCTCAATGATGTATATTAGGAGCTAGTCAACATAATCTCTGATGACCTAATGAAAATTGGTCATATATACCACGCAGGCAACATTATACAGGGGAGTCAAACGAGAATTTCACATCTCATTGTATTTCAGAAACAATCTTAAAAATCCTTTTAACAAGTTTAGAAATTGTTTTTTAAAAAAAGAAAAAACCTAAAAAATTAAAAAAAAAAAATCATTGGTAAAAAAAATCTAACATTTACCTTTTCGGATTATTGCAGATCCCTGGTAAATTAACCGACAGGCGCCAAAAAAACAATATTGGACAACGGTTTGTACAATTCTTCACTTGCACAGCATCACAAACCAGTGAGTCACGTTTACTTTACGTATTTAAGCATTAGTTGTGTATTTTTGATTCTAAAGTAACCATTACCTAGTCTGTAACAACTGTTGTTGTTATATTTTTCTAACAATAGTCAATGACATGGCGTAACCCGGCAGGGGAGGGGCGCATTGTCCCCTTCCCCATGGCCTACTCAGGGAATAGCTACGGCTAGCGGCAAGCCATGAAAGTGAGAAAAGGACAAGCAAAAAGGGAGTAGGGACAAGAGAGGGAAGGGAGAAGAAAGGAATGAGATGTAAAAGGAAGACAGATGGGTGTGAATGGGTGTAATGTTCAAAGTATTGATTCCCCAAAGTCGCCCCCCCCCCACCCATCAGGTTATGAAGGAGTAAGTGGAAATGTGGGTCAGCCGGCTGTTTATTGCACGGGTTGCCCTACATATTTGCATTCAGTTTTCCGCTAAAGATATGTGAACATTTTCGAACATTTATTGAAGTAATGCTCCAAAATTTTGTTTTAGATTCCATAATTTGTTGATTGTTTCAATTAATGACATATTTAAACATTTTTCTTGATGAAGGTTACACAAAGGTATCAAATCACCTTGTTGAGAGAAGATATTGGACGCAATAATGCATGCAATCGTAAATGCTACTTGTACATGTATTTATGAATTGAATTTTTGTTGTACTTTGCTCATAAATATTTAATAGGTATAATACAACAAATACAGAAGTACATGGTTTCTATCAGGGAAATAGGGATCTATTTTCCCCCTTGGTACTGGCTTCAGGCTAGTACCCCCTCACCCTTAGGTTTCAGGTAAAGGTCACGTAGCCAGTAACCCTCGGAAAAATAGATCGCCCTACTTCCCCTCTAACCATTAGTATTTTCTTCAAGTACTACCCATAACGTAGTGAAAATGCCACTGGCAAACAGGACACTCCTTATTTATTCAATTATAAATGAAGGCACAAACCTCTCATTAAATTTGATATCATAACATGTACTCATCAGAACAGCATACCTTTCAGATCTTGTTCTTCCCCTTTTTCTAACATTTTCTGGTAGCTGCGGGACCATCTGTCCTGTTTTCTTCTACTTGCTTGGCCAGCTGAACATTATGTTTTCCATACTTTCCATTCCTCCTTCAAGATGGTTTTTTTCAAATCTTTTCACTTAAGGCCCCTTTAACGCAACCAACATATTTTAGAGTAAGTTTGGAAATCCAATGACACTTTGCTATATTGATAAGACCAATATTATACAAATTTTAATAGCAAAATTTATCATTTTCCTTCCGTTGGCCATGGTAATGGCAGCCATCTTGAAATTTTGAATAATCATTATAGTCCATTTTTCTCAGAAACCGTATGGACATAAAAATCACTCTGAAACCAACTCTGATTACGGTTTGGAAGTAGAATCTAATGCAATTCAGATTAAAAAATGATGAGACTACCTGCAACAATAAAGATCGGATCCATGTGAGCCCATTCATTCATGAATTTTTTTTTGGGTGATTGGTGAGTTTTAAAGGGGGCTTAAAATAAACCTGGTGAACTCCTTGAGAATCTGGAAAAAATAAATTATTCACAGTATTTGTTAAAGTTTCTTAGCAACAAATTGCATACAATTAATATGTGGAAGGAAACATGGCAGTCAAATTTTGTTTCAACCCCTCATTTAAGGGCTCACAATACCTACTTCTGCTGTCAAACTAATTCTCTTGCCATAATTTGAAATTCAAATAATCAATTCTAAAAGTTTATAAAAGTAATACATTTTCAGAACGGAAATGTTCGCAGAATCCAAAAATACTAGTGT
Organism: Ophioderma brevispina; assembly: GCA_023653785.1. NCBI lineage: Eukaryota > Metazoa > Echinodermata > Ophiuroidea > Amphilepidida > Ophiodermatidae > Ophioderma > Ophioderma brevispina. Next base: position 11,345 of record JAMKCH010008724.1, read on the forward strand.
TGGATAACTTTAGATCCAAAACTAATACTTATAAACTTGGGATGATTTACGCCTAATATTTATTGGTCTCGTATGATTTTTAAATATTGGGCTCAACTGCGTCTCGCCCAATATTTTTTTTAAAAACTCATAACTACCAATAATATGAGTCAATCAATCCAATTTTATATCAACGTTGGATCATTGCATGTCTTTTTAGGAGATTGAGCTATACATGTTAGCCCTATGCGATAGGCTTATTCCTATGAATTCCTCTCAACATTCCAATTTCTAGCAGAGACCTACATGCAATTGCATGATCCTGTGTGTGAGTAACCAAGCTTGAGCCGTGCGTATATGGCACACATTTTCCACCATACAATACATGCCATATGCCTAATGGCGCCTTCAATTGCATGACGCACCTTTTGACCCCGGGAATGTGCGTCATTGTACTGATGTGCACCACCCTGTACCTGGACACATCCTCTGTCAGGAGTCAGGAAAGGTGATAGGTACCAGTTTGAAACAAAGACACATTTGACTAGGGATATTTGAATCAAAATTTTGACACACCATTTCATGAAAATGATTATCACATGATATGCTTGAAAGTTGAAATAGAACTTTCCAAATTGAAATTTTTTTTATTTGGTTTAAATCATCCGCTTAGTGTCTAAACAATCAGAATGGTAGTTTCTAAATTGGCCCGATTTTACATATGTAAAAGCTTTTGATCGGTACAATTCCTTTCATCTACCGATCTATGTGAACCAATCACAATTAAGCTTACCAAAATAACCAAATACTGTATTCGTCCTAATTAGCGCCCCACCCCTAATAAGCGCCCCCTACAGCATATTAAAAGTGACTGCTGTCTAAGTGCCCCCTTTCCAGTGTGCCTTTACAACTAAATCCGGTCAAAATAGAAATCAAATTACCATTGAATTTTAGGATTCTGATGATTTTGACTTCCAAGAAACTGCTGAAATGTGAGTAAATTCCCAATTTTGACTTTCATTTGATCATTGTAAAAAGCGCCCCCCTGAAAGTGACTGACTTAAGCGCCCGGGGCGCTAATTAGGACGAATACGGTACTTATTTTTGGTCAAATTCTCCAACTTTCATAATATTAGCGCAACTTTGTGGAAGAACAAGCCTTGCATGCATAATCAGTAAGTCGCACCTGTCAGCTCAGGCTCGCATGCTCAGCTATTGTCAGTGTACCTAGTACGTTCCCTGGTTGCCACGTTCTAGGGAGATTTTATTATGCATGGTGCATTGTTTACCTTTAGAAAACACCCAATTTTGACCTCAAAATTCACCCCATCTCACAGTGTTGCCACAGGCCTAATTTTCCTATTTTTATGCACATTTTGGGTGTGATGGTTAACTCTCTAGAGCTATCGCAAGCATTTCTCAACCCCTCTGCATTGTTGTCATTTTTGTGTCGCCTGCCCTAAGGCAGGAAGACACATAGGGATCACTTTGTCCACTGTTTATGTCTGTTGTTGATGATGTCTGTTGTGAAAAGGGTTAACATTTGCCTGTAATATCCTCATACTTTGATGGATTTAAACCAAACTTGGGTCACAGGTGCAACATAGCATTCCCCACTTTTTGATGAGGTCAAAGGTCACATGCCAAGGTCAAAGGTCATGTGAGTTCAAGTTGTAAAATAGGCTGAAAGGGAGCGCACCACTAATGACTCTCCCATAGGAATACACGCAATTTTGTACGGGTTCCGGTTACACTACAGAACTCCCTGCAATACTTGAGACATCGTGTTTGGTATCAAAATAAAGCGCTTTTTCTGAAGATTTTAGAAATTTTGCTTGAATGTGGTGTTGACCATCTACTTTTCACGTTATTTTCACATTAAAAACGCAATAGCTAAATTTACCACCCCGCATCACTCATATCTAGGAATGACCACCCGTGCACATCCGCGGCCGCATCTTGGGTTTGCGATGAAACCTGATTTTGTTTCTCATGTTATGTAATGTTGACATCAATTTCTATCGTCCATGTGGATATCATGCGATTTGTAGCTCCCGGTATGAAGAAATGACCAGTAAAATCTTGTCTAAGCCTTGAACTTTTTTAGCCGACTTGCGTTATTACATAAAACGTGGATGAATTAGTGGTGCGCCCCCTGAAAATGTAAAATTGACCTCATTTGAAAAGTTGAAGTTCAATTGGAACCAAACTTGAATCATAGGTGCAACATGGGATCCCTCATTTGTTGATGAGGTCCAAGGGCACATATCACGTCATGAGGTCAATTAAAATAGGCTGAAAATAAGTAAAATTGACCTCGGATTTGAAAAGTTGAAGTTCAATTAATGGAACCAAACTTGAATCGCAGGTGCAACATGAGATCCCTCATTTGTTGATGAGGTCAAAGGTCACATATCAAGGTCAAAGGTCATGTTAGGCTTATCATTCACTAACCGCGATGGCAGGCGACACAAGCGGTCCAAGGACCGATGTATTTTTTATTAGGCAAATTACAATTTCGTATACTGTTGGGGATTTGAAAGGGGCGAAACGGCCGGAGGTGAACTTTTAATTATTGATATCTTTATTTTCTTTGTTCAGAAAGTGATTGGAACTGATCGTTCGTAACCATCATTTAAAAATAAAAGGTTTTGTCTCAAAGGCTCAAGCTCACACGCATTTCTATAATCGGGGGATTTTGTAAAAAAAGGAATGCGTAAATCGCCGTAATCTTTTTTTATATTTTTTTTAATTTCTTGGAAAAATTCGAAACATTTTGACAGAGAAAAGCTGACTTTCTTATCAAAAACAGGAAAAAAGTAAAACATACAAAGTTCACATTGGGAATTAAAAAAATAAAAAAATCATATTTTTTGATACATGGTAGGCGCAATGTTCAGGGTCTAAAATTGATTGATCTGGGACGTGTCATTGTTTTCACCGGCAAATGACTGTTTGCACCGGCATGACATAGGTATTGCATCAAATCAACTTGAGAGTGATCACGATTAGGCCTGCGCTAACAATTTTTGAGCAAGATTTCGCGCTAACATCATGAACATAGTCACATCACGATTTGGAGACGCTTCTCGAAATTCTGGATTCACCCCCCACTTGAATGATGACTGCACGTGTTTGCATTACCAATTTTCATGATTGTGATTTAAAAAGTTATATTGAATTACTATAGGCCTAATCATTTCATGATGTTAGTGCGGACTTTGGTATCATTTAACGGTCAATATTGTTCAAATTACGATGATCTGGGTGAAATAGCATGAAAAAATATTGTACCAAACGGAAGATATAACCGCAAAACACGCACAATTATCAGAGTACCGATAGGAAATTATAAGCTTACATACAGTGAAGAATAGGGCTTTGCAATGCATATAATTGCTTCTAAAAATAAAACCACAACTTGCATGAAACTTGGTAGACATGCTTTTTGGCTGACATTAGTTCGTTTAACTTAAAAAAATAACACAGTAAATTGGAAAGTCTACCTTTAAATTACACAAAATTATAGCCTTGTAACTGTTGCACTACTACCACTTCATATAATTTACACAAGAGAACCATCTTTAAGTTCAGGATTTTTATAATTTTTCATTGGTGGAAGCTGTTATTTCAATCTATACAAAATAACGTACAGGACCAGAATTTCCCTAAACCTGAACTTCTGGAGCAAATATTACTGCTATTTTGCTCTTATATAACCACTGAATCATAATCAGGCTCTGTCTTCCTCAGAACTAGTTGCACTTCTGTGGTAATTAATAAATGTGCTTAGATAAATGCATGCTGATACAATGTACATGTATCATCATATTGCAGTTCAAGCAGTTCCTGGTGCATTGACCTAGTGGCCCGGTTGAGCATAACTACATCTATCTACTTTCTTGCTGGTTTATTTGTATTTCCTTTGAACACAGGAATTATGTGCGCAGCCTCTTGTACAAATTTTTGGCATGATTCATTTAAATCTGAAAAACTAACCCAGGAATTGTATCTAGCTGGGAAGGTGTGCCATTTCACCCGATAATACCACTGGCCATCAGGAAACTCACTGTTTACACACCATTTTCGGCCTACAATTTTCATAGAACTTGTCTGTGTCCGTGGAGTTCTGTGTGTCTCTGTGATTGTCAATGTGGTTGTTGGACTGTTTGTGTGTGCACTATCTGTCCTAGAATCTTGTGTAGGGTTGTCATCAGTATCCTGCTGCACATGTGTGTCCCCTCTTGTCTTGTCCTGTTTGTTACTCTGTGTGAGCAATGCATGTTCATCATGAAGTCGTTCTGTTGCCTGTTTGAGGCGATTAATGTGAATACGCCCTGGCACTGCTCAATTGTCACTCTTTCTATGGAGACGAACATTCAGTGGAGAGAGTTTATCCACAATATAGCAAGGACCAGTCCAAGGACAAATCAGTTTGGCAGACTGGATAGAATCAGTAAGGGTTAGGTTCATACATAGCAACATCGCCATCTTCAGCTTCACCATCTACCTCAATTTCTATACTGTCCATCCACCTTGCAGCAGTACCTGCCATCATATTTCTAAAGGCCCTATATTTACGCCTTGGGGTCCAATCAGCAAAATCAGCATAGCGTTCAAAAGCATGAACCCGTCCTCAGCTAAAACCTCGTCGGATGTGCCGTCAAAAATGGGGGTCTCATTGATTGATGTGCCATGATTACAACTACCGTTCACAAGTTCATTCTCCACCACATGTCACATATGAATGAAGTTCTATGTGATTAAGAGAGTAGGGTTCATTATTAAAAGGGTTTTATTAACATAGAATGATCATAACATTAACAATCAACTCAATCATTTGCTCATTGACGACAAAACCCAAATGATCTTCCCTCCATCTTGGAATCTTCTCCCCTTCCCATCATCCTCGAATCAATCTGGCCTGGTAGATTGATGAAACTCTGCTTTTCCAAAATATACATTGGAAACAATGTGTATTTCTTAGGCCGTTTTGTGCACTATTGACTGCAGTGTTGGAATCATTAAAGTGGGGGTTGAATAGGGGAAACAGATGGTATTATCAAGAGTGCTGTAATTCAAATTCTAGCAGAGTAAACACCAATAATTTATTTTATTACCTTTATTCCACAAACAAGAACATTCAAAACCGATGTGTGGTGCAAAAGGGTGACCCCTAACAGGCATGCAGGCCCACAAAGCGGGGACCCTAACACACATCAAAATAAAATAAACAGAAGATTATAGGTACAAACGTACACATACATGATGATAAAAACAGTAAAATATACATTATAAAATTTCGTAAAAGACATAAAAAAATAAATCAAATAGCTTTTATAAAGCACAGAATGTATTGCAGAAGACGAGCCCATACTACTTAAGTATCGACTAAGTGTATGTATTGTTAGCTAGGTAATGGTCAAGAAGACAAGATTTGTTGTAGGATTGAAACAGGTTACCTGCATATAGGACAGTTACTTGTGTATTTGTGCCTGCATGTGGCATCCATATTGAAAACGCACTACGGTCTTCCTTCTTGGAGTGGTGCAGAGCACTTTTAAGTTTTGAAATCATTTACTACTCACTCACTCATGTATCGCAGAAATTCTTTAAAGATCTTTTTTCCATTTGGCATTGTTCCTTCAGGTGCAGTCTGCGCAACCAATACCTGATACTTTGGTCACTTGCTTTACAACTCTTACAGCTTGTCATGTTCCAGACTACCATCTTGCCAGGGTGATGTCGCAATTACTTGCACTATTTTTTTTAGTCTTCCCCTCAACGCAGGTTCGGGAGACTATTAAGTTTACTCCTGTCCGCCAGAATGTCGGTCCAATCAGAAAATTGGGTTTCTGTGTTCCAAGATATACCCTTTTTTCGCATTATACGGATATTGGCTAATTGCGATGTACGGGCGAGCTCGCAAGGTTCGGATAATTTGGTCTGTTTGTGCGATTTAAGGTCACCGAACCGGAGCAATCAACTGTTTTTGACCTTTTGGTTCTTTTTACTGGCAACACTGTCACATTTTCAGATTTTGCCCGATTTATGGTCCAGGACCATAAGCATAGCTCAAAGCAGCTATTACATGTACTATTTTCGTTTCAATCGCCACCTCTGATGTTTCATTGCAATCTTTAACATCTAAGAAAAAGTAATATACGGACGGCACCGCCACGCAATCCGAGCCGGCACAACATCGTCTTTTGTAATACTTTAATAAACATGTTAACGATAAAGCGCACACATAATCATGAATACGCCGCTATGACAAGTTGAAAAAAATCGCTCCGGCACATTTTCTTCGGGCCCAAAACTCTGGTGTGATGCGAGAGATCGTCGTCTCAGCTAAACCACATGTATTGCTCGATACCGCAAGTAACTACTGTTGCAATGTCGGCAATCGGATTTTGCTGTAAAGAGTTATAATTGTGGACCCATAATCGTTTAGGATACTCCGTGTGGGTGTGGGAGTCCTTGGGAAGTTCGGATTAGAGGTACTGATTTTGTGTTCATAATGAAGGTGAAGTTGCATTTTATTGTGTGCACCACCATTGTCACTGTAGCGGTTATAACGTGTGTCAAGTGACCGGTGTTGTACGCGGCCGCCATCTGCCCCGAGGCTCGCGTTAGTCTCTACTCGAAGCGGTAAAGGAAAAGGTGTGCCGTATACGGTATCTCACACTACATTCTCTGATTTGAAGCTTCAGTTTTGATGTGAAATGTTTGAGTTTTGTGTCGAAAACAGTAAACCACGTAGGCCAATAAACCACGTAGAGCATGGCCGCCTCTATACCTCTACCTGACCTTTCCACCTTCATGCTTAGAGTGCCTTGTTGTTTTATTAGTCCGATCAGTTGCCAAGAACAATATCCAAATTTGAAACCAATCGTTTTGAGATATATGACTTCTGTGAGCATATACTTAAAAAATGTAATGTTACTGGGAATTTACTTAGACACTATTAATTCGCCCTATCTGTGTTTTATCTATAAGTGCCCCCCCCAAAAAAAAAATACCAAAAAATAATTCGTTGCAACTCTTGTGAGTGGAGTGAAAAATTGATTTTATGCACAAGCTGAAAGCGAGTTAAAAGAAGGAATTTCAAGTAGTATTGACCAAAATAACAATTTTAATGTCTGATGGTCAACTATCTTTCACAGTAACTTCAACATTATCATTTCTGCACACAATGGCATAATCTTGAAAACCTCTTCTGACAGTAAGGACAGTCGATGGAGTCTACATGGTCTTGCAGCTTGGCTAAAATTTTTGTAAAAAGGAAGAGTTTGTACTTCTTAGGCTAAACTAGGTCAAAACATAGTTGTCAAGACCTGCAAAGTCCTGATTATGGATGGCCAAAATTCACTACTGCACATTGGGTTTCAGAGAATATATTCTTTTGGAAAATGAGGAGTTAAAGGGGTGGTTATGAATTAGATCATGTCTTTTAATAAGTTGTTTGTCAGTATCACCATTTGTTTTTTTTCCCTTTTTTCTTTTTTTATGGGAAAATCTAAGTATTTGCCTTTGGACCTCAGAATTTCCCCTCAGGATTGCACCCCTTGGGTTTGTGGTTGTAAAATATTTAAATTTTGCACATGATGCTTTCCCAACAACTGATCACAATTATTGATATAACTGTCAACCTCATATTGACCTTATTAGTGGTCAATTTACATTGCCCAGACTTCTCACCATTCTGGCACCTGCTTAGGAATTTGAAATCCACACACATTCTGGCCGAACCTCTTTGGAATTTGGAAATCCCTGTCAGTTTGGGTACTATTTCTTGCATACACCTCCTCAAATTGGCCATAAAAGAACACCTTAGTTTTCCGTGCAATTCTTTCATGGTCAGATGAAGTCCGGGCAATTTGAAGCTAAGAGAGAAAGCGATTAACTCCTTTCTCATCAAGGAACCTCGATGTGCCTGGCCCTGTGTGAGTGAACATTGTCATCCATTATGATGGAAGTTCTCAGCCATCGCCCCAGCATTGGAATCACCGGGGCCTCAGTACGTTGTTGACCTAACGATAAAGCATCCTGTTTTCCGCGCATCACCACAAAGGGATCATGCTTTGCACCTCTCCTGTTCAAATATAGCAATGAGCAACTATGAGTGCAAACCTGTTGTTTTAATCGTATGGCAGATGATCTTGGAATTATTACACAGATACCGACTTCACACTCAGGACAGTTTGTTCTCAAAGAAAGTTTGGATGAACTCACGTCCTTATTATGAGGAAAACCCCACCTACGTGCAAATCATCCAAGACACATGTGTTGTAATACGTTATGTATCGTCATGCTATGGAACAAACTCCTTCCTGCTTGCACATTGTTGCCACCTATGTGCTGAGTGTTATCTCATCATGGTGAAACAAATTTCTTCTGCTTCACCTTTGTTGCCACCAATGTGTTTAGTGTTATCTATTCATTGTGGAATAAAGTCCTTCATGCTTGCACATTGTTGCCACCAATGTACTGAGTGTTATATAGTCGTTGTGGAACCAACTCCAATTTTAGCCAAAAAAGGCCGTTTTCGGGTGACAAAAAATTTGACTTGTTAATTTCCTGTGAGTGTTTGAACATGAAAACTACCTAGTAGTGACTAATTCTTTATGCTAATCATGTAACAGGGGTACATTTGTAATATTCAAATCATTAAATGGGATCAATCTATTTCTTTATTTTTGTAACAGGGTTAGAAAGTCGGCGGTCAGGGTGACAATTGATTTGGGAAAAAATGCAATTTTCGCCCAATTTTGTGATTGAAAAAGCCATAACTCCTCAATGTTATGAGCTATGGTGATGCTTCTTATGTCTTTTTGTTCAGTATTTCAATAGCTAAATAGTGATATAAAATTTGACTAAGTTGAATGTACAGAAAAAAAAATAAAGTAGTAATATGTTACCCCTACCCCTAACATTTCGGAGGGTGTGAAAAAAATAAAGGCCTTCGCAAAAAAAATAAGTCCTTCAAAACTGTGAGGTTTAAGGCTAAACAAATATAAACTTGCTATAGCCAAGACCTCCCTCTAGAGCAAGTTCATATTTGTTTAGCCCTGAGAGTCCCAGTTTTGAAGGACTTTTTTTTTGCGGCCGATTTTTGCTCAAATATGAGGACTTAGGGCAGAAATATGCCTGTAGAGTGCTATGGGAAAAATTTTCAAGTTAATAATTATGCATTTTTTATTTCAGATTCAGTTTCTAAACAAAATTTCACCCTAGAAAATGGTATTTTAAGTAGGATATCTTTCCCTTTAAGCTTCCACCATTCTGTCCACCATACGTAATAAAGCATGAACGCTGTCCTACATGCAAATCCATCCAACACACAGGCAATTTATTTTGCCAGTGCTCTCGCATGGATGTATGACAAAAAAATGGGTGATTTTTTTTAAATGTGACCCCCTCCCCCTTCTCTTCTCAATAAACCCACTTATTTTTTGGTAAAAAACACAATTTCAATTATCTTGAAAATGTACAGCAACATTTGATATCTGATAGCCACATGGACACACTGCAAAACCTACATGGTCCAAACTAATTTCACATGCAGACTTATTGAAAGTAAAATGCACCTTCACTCTAACGCAAGACCAGTTGCTGCTTGATTGTGACCATCATTGACAGTTCATCACTTCCTTTCCACTGACATCAGCCTGAAGTTTTCAGTGGAAATTCTGGCGATAATGGCACTAAGTACACATCATACCTTCCCTATCCCACGGGAGCACCTGCTGCACAGGGCCACGTGATCATGCACCAGAATTGTTTCTACCATTCCTTTCTGGTTAGTGAATCCAAGAACCTTGCCTTCAATAGCTGCATTGCAGAAGTTGAGACCCAAAAGTGTTAGTAGTCTAAAGGGGAGTGCCATAACTTTTGTGTAATTTCACAAAAAGGAGGACATTAAAAAAGTTTAATTTATTGTCAATATTTTTGTAAATGTCCTACCATCAGAAATTTAGTATCGAATGGAAGAGAACAAATGGTCATATCATTAGAGTGATCTTACAATAACATCGTCAATGTTTTTGTATAGCTTTGGATTATGATTCTGGCTTCAAACTGCAAGAGTAAATTTACCCTTTTGACTTTAATGTTAATGTCTCTTTAAGTGCCCCGTAAAAATGATTGACTTAAGCGCTCGGGCGGTAATTAGGTCGAATTGTATGTAGTTGTACAAGGAAATAAGTGAACATTGCAAAATCAACTAGAGGCAAATTGTGCTCGAAGAGCACGAACCTAGCCGTGGGGATAAGATGATCACTTGATGACTTGGCAAAACATCTGCTTAAATGTCATGTTAAGGGACACTTTGGCTGAAGTGACCACTTGCTGATCACTGATCAAAATTTTGTGTACACCCTATGTGCATTGACCATTTTACATTAAGACCAGAAGTTCCCCTTTAATGACCTTTGTCCCCTATGTTGAGCACAATTTTGGTGAAGGGTCTCATGCTGCTTCATATGCATGAGTCACGTGACCATAGTACCTTGTAAATGACAAATATGAATTTTTGAAGATTTTTTACATTAAGACTGGAAGTTCCCCTTTATTGACCTTTGACCTGCATGTTGAGCACAACTTCGATGAAGGGTCTTAAGATGCTTCATATGCATGAGTCACGTGACCATGCTACCTTGCATATAACAGATATGAATTTTTGAAGATTTTTTACATTCAGACCGGAAGTTCACCTTTAATGACTTTTGACCCCCATGTTGAGCACAACTTTGGTTAAGGGTCTCTAGCTGCTTCATATGCATGAGTCACGTGACCATGCTACCTTGCAAATGACATATGAATTTTTGAAGATTTTTCACATTAACACCGGAAGTTGCCCTTTAATGACCTTTGACCCCCATGTTGAGCACAACTTTGGTGAAGGGTCTCAAGCTGCTTCATATGCATGAGTCACATGACCATGCTACCTTGCATATAGCAAATATGAATTTTCGAATTCAAACCGGAAGTGTCCCTTTAATGACCCCATAATGACCTTCGATCAAAATTCTGTGTACACCCCATAGGGGCCTTGGGTCAGCGGTTCTTCTGAGCAAGTCTGGTGATTATAGCATTTTTTTTTTTTTTTTTTTTGTCAGTGGTTCTTTTAACAATATCCGGTGATCATAGCACTAATTTTGTGGCAGAAGGCTTTTATAGAGTTCCGACGAATGCCCCTTTAATCGGCCCACGTGACCTTTGACCCAAATCTGTGTACACCCTATAAGGGCCTTGGGTCAGTGGTTCTTCTGACCAATTTCGTGGCTATCGGATAAACCGTGTGGCACTAGTAGCATTTGAAAATTTTAAAAAAAAAAAAAAAAAAAAAGAAAGAAATCACAAAAATACAAGACCTAGCGTTGATACGCACACGGATAGGTAATTTGAAATTTGATGCTCAGGAATGCCCACATTATCATCCATGTACACACCTATATATTCTTCAATTTGTACTTAAATTTTACGTGTATGGCTCATTGTGCCAATGGATTCTACTTGTGGAAGCATGGCCGCATCCCTGTTCTTCCCTCTGTTCGACGTACAGAACTTCAGCTCCAGCTCTTCCCTCTGTATCTGCTTGCAATTACTGGATATGCTACTACTGGCTGTTGTCCTGGCTCGTTCCTGGATGGAGGACACTGATGTGACAGCAAGTGGAGGTGGTGGATTGTATTGGTCCTCTTTTTTGAGGTGTTGTTTTAGCCTCCATCCGAATTTATGAATCGGTGAACTGGCGCCGGTTACTATGATGTTTTGTTGCAGCAATGTTTGTTGACGCTGTTGATAGGACTTAATGAAGTCGTGAACAATGGTGAAAATTAATTTGCTGAGCTTATACTAAGCGCCCCATAAAAAGGATTGGCTTTTAAGTGCCGAGGTGGAAATTAGGTCAAATACGCCCCCATATTTGTACAAGGAGATAAATGAACATTGCAAGATCCAATTCGTGAAAATTTTAATGCTTGGGAATTGCCCACATTATGGCAGGGCGGCGCCAGGGTAAAATCATAGGGGGGCGAAACATCATGGGGGGCAGAAACATGTACAAAATGAACTAATTTTGGGTAAAAATCCTAATTTTTGCGATTGCGTTAAAAACCCCTGTTTTTCCTAATACTTGAAAATATCAGGGGGGCGCCGCCCCATTGCCATCCTGGCGCCGCCCTCTTATGTACATGAACACGCAGATGCTGCAATTATGTACTTTGGCAAGTATATGGCTCACATGTGCCACTGATTCTGCTTGGGGAAGCACTGGCCGCATACCCGCTTCTTCCCTCTGTATGACGTAAAGAAACTGAATCTCCAGCTCGCCCTCTGTATGCTGTGCAATACTGGATATGCTACCTGGCTGTAATCCTGGCTCTTTCCTGGTGGGGACACTGATGGACAGCCATTGGAGTGGTGTTGGGATTGAATTGTTTTGGTCCTTTTTATCCCCATGGCCTTGAAAAAGCAGAGGGGGATATTTTTTTTACGAGGGTACAAATGTGTGTTGTGGTGTTCCAATTTGGTGGTTTTGGTTAGGTTTTCGTTGTTCGCGTCTCCTTCGAAAAGTTTTACGTACCGATTTAAACCAAGACTTGGGGTTAAGGTGCAATAGGGTTACTTCATGTGTGGATGATACAAAGGTCATGTACCAAGGTCAAACGTCAATCTGAGGTAATGTTCCGACTGCCCATCTTGCCAGGGGATGACGCAGTTTATTGGATGATTTTTTTTAGGTGATTTTTGCCCCTCCAAATTTTACGAATCGTAGGTAAACTTCCTCCAGTTAGCATAAAGGTTTGTTGCAGTGATGTTTGGTGATGCTGTTGATTTAGCAATTTAAATCACTGATAGTGCCTTTATTTATTAGCCCAACTCATTTTCTCCTAAAACCAATATATGGTATAGGGCACTCATTGTATAAGGCATATCCCAATCTGGCAGTTCTCTCTCTCCCTCTCTTATACCCTATTTTCTGTCTACCCTCAGTATATTAAACACATTGTGAGGGACATTGGGATTCTTAAATTCTCTCTTATTTCTACAGTTAAGGAAGTTTTGAACTTGTGATATGTACAATAGGTTTAGAGCACACTGGCATGTGGGGCTTTGATCAGCATAAAAAATGGTAAGTTTCAGAAGTGTGGTTGCTAACATCTAAAATGAATAATTTACTTTTTAACTTTGGGCAAATTCTTAGGTGATTGACCGCTAGTCCGAAGGGTCGCTAGTCCAAAAATAAGGTTCACTAGTCCTAGGGACCATTAGAACTAAGGACCGCTAATCCTAAGGTTCGCTAGCCCTGGGGTTCCCTAGTCCTAAGTTATTTAGTTCTCTTCTCTGAATTGAGCATCTGCATTCTAGGGCGCTTTGGCAGATAGCCAGGTTTACTTTCCTGTGTAGAAGTTAGATAACTTGAGCTTTCTCCTTGGCATCTGGTATAGTGTTGAACTCAGCTTCAGCTGCTTCCATTACAGCCTCAATCTCTGTGGTGTGGATTTCAATTGTGTTGCGATATTCGGTGGCCAGTTGGATGGCTAGCTGCCTCTGGTAGCCCAGTGCCTTGCTCTTGTAAGTTTCTAGGAAGTCTGCCTGATATTCCATTCCAGAAGGAAGGGTTGGTGGCTTAGTGCTTACCTGAGTTACCGGTGGCTGTTCTTGAGCGTCTAGTTTCTTTATCATGCCTACAAGAAAGCCAGTCAAGATTTCTCAGGACTTGATTCAAGGCTTGATGTTATTCACATAAGTTTCTAGTTTGATGTAATTTTCTTGAGTCAGTCGAAGATTTTCGAGAGGCCTGGATCCCTCAGGTAGCTCATCTTCAGAAGATAGCTCTTCCGTAACATGGTCGGTCCACCTGCTGAGGTCAGCTTAAACCCAGGGAGCGTTTGGGTGCTTTGTGGGCCATTGTTTTCATATTTTATTTTCAGATAGAGAACCAATGTTATAATGTGTGCTCATTGAGTAGAAGGGGGCTCCCTCTCCAATTCTGTGTTCATACTCCTGCGATGTTCACCACGTTTATGTTTTGAGGTCCTGGGCTATGGCATTCAGTACTTGCTGAATGAAGTGTTGTCTATTAATCAGGTAGCGGTCTTCTGCGTGTGGATGCTGGGGTGGATTTTGGGTAAGGACCACGATCCTCGGGTTCAACGTGTTGATGTTGAATACGCTTGTATGCAGAGGTGCTCTTCTTTCTCTGCCAGCTGCCTGATCAGCCAAATTTATTTTGCCATCTTATGGCAGTATCAATCAATTACCTCCCTGCATTGTTTAAGTTCTTCCAAATTGTTTACCTTTTATGTGATTACTACATTTCATCAACCTTACAATATCATCATCATCCATCTCATTCTCCTGTTTGTTTTTCTAATATATATTTTTGCCACTAGTTATTTTCTATATTTTTCATTTAGTTGCCGTCATGGTTTACATCTTGGTTTCTTAATTTTGTTTGTCCTTTGGTCACAGTTTCCAATTTTGATTGTATTTTGGAGAGATTATTTTGAAGTCTCATTTCTCATCTTCGTTCCACAAGTTGATTCTGTGGAGAGGGCCATTTAAGTTCAATATATTGGGCAACAGCTGCTTCTCAAACCAAGTTAAGAAGGTCAGGCCATCCATTTCCTCATGGAATTCCTTGGTACTCTTACTCTGAATGCAAAATAATCCATTAGGGACAAAGCTGTCCTCTGTTCCAGCTTGGAGTGTAATTAATCGGCTACCGCTGCCTCTGGGGACATTGATACACCCACTGCTGTCATTGTCGACCCAATTTATCGACTCAATGAATGGGTAGCATTGAGCCATGTTTCATCCACGTACACCACCTTCCTTTCGGTAAGTCTATTTCCTGATGTTAAAATAAAAGTTTTTAACACTAGATCAGCTCTTTCCTTGAGATATTTCTTGGAATTCCATCATGTTTCTTTGAATTTATAGCCACATGCTCTTTAAACTTTTATCGAGTGTTGATCTTGATTTAAGTTTAGCTTGTACTTTCTCCAATATCTTAGAAAGAGTTGGCCGGCATTTCTGTGCGTACATAGCTTGAATCATTCTTCTGATGGCGCATCTATCAAACTCATCCGCAGAAGGCGGAAACTACTTTGGTTTTGGTCCTCTTTTTTTGAGGTGATTTTTGCCTCCATTCCGAATTTTATGAATCATAGGTAAGCTTGCTCCAGTTGCCATAATGGTTTGTTGCTGCTTTTGAGGACTTCTGAAGTATCCTGATCGAATGATTTGCTGCCTTGCTTGCAACAGCTCGCACCCATGACCTATCATTGAAGCCATGGTGCATGGGTGGTATCTGACTGATTTCATTAACTAAATACTGTATAGATTTGTGATAAATGTAGGTTTGTCAATGGTCATTCCTGATGAAGACAAGTTGCTCTTACCTTTGGATAATGGAGAAACAGTTGACGCTGTGCACATGGACGATGAAGAGGTGGAAGATGCGCCCTGGTGCTGTGTGCACTGATTCTCTGTACTTAACATTTGTACCATGCACTGATGAAATATGGTGTTTCAGTCTATCCCTTCTTGTGATCTTCTTGCAGTAAAAGCAGATAGCCTGGCCTTTACTACCACTTCAGTTGTGAACTAGAAGACATGATTATGTTAGAACGTATTATTGACTTCAAAATCTGTTGCGTTTAGTGGATTATCTAACGGCCGCAGCCAAGATGCTGTTCACCATGTAGCGCCAAATGTCCCTGTTTGTCATTAAGTTGGGGATGTCAGATGGATCCTGCTGGATGTCTCGAGCAATCACATCAATGTAGTTAAGGGGCGACGACCCCTGTTTTGGCACAGTAACTTCCAACATGTGACGTCTGAGACTACTTGATCAATCGTACGATGACAATGACCGGCAAATCGTGGATTAACCCCGCTGCAAAATAGTGTAATTTCCAATAACGGTCATAGATTTAAATATTCGTGACCAGGCCTAGCCAAGTCAGTGTGACTGTTCCATATGCGTAAGAGCGCCCTCCTACCGTTAAGTCTTTGAATAAGACTAGCACTCGGGTTACGCCGGAAGTTGATGCCGTTCTGTTGCTGTTTAAGCATCACATGCTTTATCACTTTTGTGATTGGTTGGCTCAGCTACTTATTGCTCTTCCACTTATCTGGTTGGTTGGCTAAGCAAAGCATTGCTTAGCTAAGCAAAGCATTGCTTAGCTAAGCAAAGCATTGCTTTCAGAATACAAGGTGCTAAAAATCAGGTCTACTAGATACTATATCACAAAAAGCCCCAATCATTTTTAGGAATACAAGGAAATATTTTACAAGAACTTTTTGAAAGTAATTAATCTTAAAATGTTTTGATATCTAGTATTTATTTACATATTTGAGAGGTAGAAATGTGGCAAAAAGCCATTAAGTCAAACTTCTTTTGCAACATTAAAGGGGCATTTCGTGATCCACAACCTCGTCCCCCCGACTTAACCTAAAAAAGTTGAGATTTTCATATCATCCGAACCGTTAGCCTTAGTAATCCATGTGTACCAAATCTTACGTGCAAATTCGGTCGCATCTGAAAGAACTATTACAATTTTGTATTTTCTTCCGTACACGGACAGAAATAACTTAGTTACAGTGGTTTCTCTATGAGACAGTGGCGAGGAAAACAAGTATTGTACCGGGAGCGCAATCACAAACCGCAGATCCGGAATTAACTAAAATTCATGAATCAGGTGTGCTCAAGGATATCTAGACACCATGAACTAAAACACGAAGGTGCTTTGGAATCACGAAATGCACCTTTAAAAAAAGGTTTTCTTTTTGGCCGGAAAAAAAATACTATTCTTTACCTGTGCCAAGATAGCGGTAGAATGATTTCCTTGGCTTGCAACTATTTAAATGCTTGATGCAATGTATTCAGTGATCCACTAGCCACCATGATTTGGCCTACATAGCAAGTAAATGTAGAATACCACTTTTGAATAGATTGGCCTACTAAAGTGTGTGCGTCGGTGTGGGGGCGGGGGGGGGTCTAACTACTTGCAAAGAAAAATCTTGCATTTTGTTGTCAAAGTGTATTCTACTGTTAATAATGAATATGACCAACAATTGCTGTTAGTGCTATTTCATGTACGTCATGTAGTAACATGGAGGGAGAACAATGATAAATATTATGGAAATATCCCAAACCCAACAATCCACAAATGCCATGGCAATGTGCCGAGAATGCTACTAAAAGACATTGCTTTCAGAGTACTAGGTTTGATAACTCATTCGAAAAGTTTTTAGGACCTCACAAAAAGTTCATGATCATGATAAAAAAAAAATCCTTCAGTACTAACGCTTTGTGGCTAAAATTATACGTGTTAAACATCAGTGCGTCTTTGGTGTTAAGAATAGGAATTTTGTGGGATCACATGACCTTATTTAAGGTGAAAATGTCACAAAACTGGTACCCTTTATGAGTTGTAATACCATCATCCATCTTGACACCATATAAGGGCAGCAGTACAGGCCTTTAGTGAAATGGTAAATAGATTAATTGAGCGTTATGGTGGCACAGACACTATGACGCAGTTAACATCTCTAGTTCCCTTGGCACAGATTCAGTCCCTTCATTTCCACTCTAGTGTTATTTAGAAATACACCCTCTGGTTTTGGGTTTATGCCTCATGATGATTTTATGATACCAGATCACACAAGGTCAGTTATGTCAATGTATGTACCTGTACAATCCATTCTGACAAGTGTCCTTGGTGCTGATTATGAGTTAACTATGCTAACTCATAGTGAGATGTTTCAGCCGATTGAGACTTTGAGACCCCATTGACACAGTCATGGCATATGCGATTTGAGGGCAGGCTTAATGGTCTTTTTTTTTTACCCAATGAATTGATTAATCGGTAACTTATGGGGTTCTATTTCCCCTGTACATTGTAAACTATGTAATTGTTAACTCTTAGACTAGGGGCCCTTTTCTTCTATATAGCCCATAAGGTCCTGGGCTGAAGCAGCTTGCCATGCACCAACTGGTAGTTCTTTTTTTTTCTGCACCAATGATCTCTACATGGAATTATATAAATTTAGATAATTGTTTATATTTTAAGTAGGCTAGGTGGATTTCTAGTTTGTATTGATATATAAGCTTATATAAACCCATTCATAGTACCCAACGTCCCTGTATTGTGTTGAATATTGACAAATTTTGTAGATATGGGTGTCGTGTAGAGGGAATGGCAGAAAGAGATTTTGGTGCATCTACCACTATGAATATACAGTGTGATTCAAAAAAAAACCTACATTCAGAATAAATAATTAAAATAGTTAAGAATTGTTTTTGGCTCAAAGGTGTGCTTTATGGTTATAAAGAAGGATAAACAGGCTTCAGAACGGTTATTTGGTGTCATTCTTGGATTTTCGGTAGGAAGAAGTTAGATACGCTTCCTATTTTTGCTGGAGACTTAAAAATTCCGTTTGGCGATTTTGAGCCAACAAAGATGCATCGTTACAATAGAGTACATGGTCTTCAGCAGTGATTTCAGTACCAACATTTTAATCACCCTACTGATTGTGAAACAATAGATAGGTTGGTAGATTAATTGGTTTTAGGATTAGAAAAATAACTATATCCCAGAGAGTATAAATTTACCAAAAATACTAAGTAAATTAAAAAAAATGTTCAATTTCCAATTAAAGACATTAGGAAATCAAGATAGATGGGTAAGACCACAGTTTACTTTGATCAGAAACGCTTTCATGGTTTTAACCTAAACGAAACTTGGGAGCAAAGGTGAAACCAAGAAATTGTATCCTCCCGTCTCGTGAAATAAAACAGCAGTGCGATGCCGAATTGAATTTTAACGGTTAATTCGCATCTTTATTTTACAGAAAACTTCAGATTTAGTTCTCTTGCAAGTTATGGAAGCGAAGTTTTTTATTACTGTATTTGTGCAAAATATAATTACCTTAGAGATTTTAAAACAAATCTCATTGCACAGTGCATTATGTTCATGAACTGACACATTGATATGGAGTGATTTCAAGACCTGACCCTTTTTATGATATTAATTCAATGGTAATTATATTTTTTGAGTAATTTTATCTTATAATTTGTTACACAATAAACCTATTTTATTCAAACGGATATGTTTGACTTGAGAATAGAGAGAAGAATCGATACCATCTGAAACACGCATGTTGTGAACGTGTTTTGATATAATGTATTATGGATACGTCCTTGGTGTCTTAGTCTATCCTCCTTGTTGCGTATTAAAATCGGCCCCAAATATTTTAATTTTTTAGTGTTCTCTCTTCTCCGCAACATTGACCATAGTTCTGACCCCACATGTCCAACAGACACCAACTCTAAAAATCTTTGAAGCTTGTCATCCTTGTAACAACTAAAGCAAACATAAGCAACAAAAGCTTAAACTTTGTAAAGAAAAAATCGTCCTGAAGGTAGGGTTTTTATTTGAATCACACGATCGTGATTTGACTAGACGGGAGTCACTAGCTTTTTTTATACTAGAGCATGTTTGAGGGCACTTCTAAGCTTGTTTTGAGAAATTGCGATCCCTAGCGTTGTGCAAAGTCTTATGTCATTTGATCCTTTCTTCTTAGTTGCAACCATCGAATAACCAAGTTTGTTCATCCTGTCAAGTTTCCCTGTGACTTGCTCTCTATAGGCTTAATTAGGTATGTGTGGGTTGCTTCAGTTCTGGGCTGACATTTATTTGCCAAATGTCATCGTAATTCAACAACAATTATTGTGCTGTTGAAGTGTGGGGCTAATAGTGTCTGTAGCTCATGATATATACCACCCTACTCTCCACACCCTTGTATTTTGTCTATTCCTTTTAAAATTTTCAAGATCAGCAATGCGTAATATGTTTGTTCTATATAGCTGGCTAATGGGCTGAAAATCAATTACAATAAGTTTTTTCCCCCTCCTGGTGTGCTGTATGCAATTTTAAGGTCATTGGCGCTTTGCCACAGCCCTTGTGATGTGACAATGGTTACTACCCAAAGATTTGACAAAAGGTTTGTGGGACGTACTCACACTAACCACACAGAACATTCATGGTGTAGATGTAAATTTAGGCCCAACTGATGGGTCTCTCTTGTACGTAACTAAAATGTACGGGAGAATGCTCATCTCCACTACCTGATTAAAGGTGTCTGTTCCGAATTTATTGTGCTGGTTCTCTACTTGATAAGAGAGCATGACACTTGCACGTACTGTGGGAGGATAACAATATTGCGTTTGATGTAGATGCATAATGCATGTTGCAACAGCCATATTCAATATGTGCTCAATATTGATGTTAACCACTTAAAAACGGTGGTTTTGGTTATATATTGCGAATGAAATGATTTGAGGGCTTCTTAAATTTCAGGAGTGATCAATGAGATAAACTACTGCCTTCATCTCGATATCAAAAAGATTACTACTGCCGGGTAAATCCGGTGGGGGGCGGTGGTCCCAAAACGATCGGAACACGCTAACAGAAAGGTCTGTACAAACTAATGTCAAACATTGTTTGTCAATTCCTAGCTTTGCACCAACATCGGGGTGAAAAACTATTGAATATTTTTTGTGAGCTCTAAACTGTTAAAATCTGTATAAACTCTAACTTAATGCTGGGTAATGTGAATGGATTACTTGTCTGCCCTTAGTATTGTAAGGTTCTTTGTTATAAATTACCTAATGTTTGTATTATTATGATATCGAGCTTCTTTATTGTAAGTTGTAATTAAGTGAAATGAAATGAAGTTGTGTAAACATTCAGTATTTTTTGTCTATATCTTGAAGTTCTTTTTTAGGAATAATGTGTTTCAAAATGGGATGATTTTCCAAAGATACCTTCTATTGACTCGTAGTTAAACTTTAAACAACTTCTTTTTTATCTTTTTTTTTTTTTTTTTTTTTTTTTTTTTTTAATTTTTCTTTTTTTTTGTCTGTCTGTTTGTCATGTGGGTTTTCACTAATTGATAGCCTTAAACATGCTCTAAAGAAAATACCAAAAAAGTTGGATTTTGGTCAACTCCTTCAGCCTAATCCTTGTTAATTTTTCTGAGCAATATCATACATTTGAAGTATGCAGTTTGTGAACAACGGCATAAGGAAATGATTGGGGACCTTATCACTTTAAATAGCCCAACAATTTTTAATGAGAACCTAATATGACCTTTTGACCTTTGGTCTATGACCTTTGGAATTTTTCATTCCATATTGAAGACACACTATCTTGACTCTAAACCCAAGTCTGGTTTTTAAATCGTGACTTCAAAATTATGACTAAGATTTATCAGAAAAACTCATGCTAGGTGTCAAAGTGGAAAACATTGCAGTTTATTCTTTGCGTATTACCTGGACAAGGAGGTGTGATTAGGCAAATTGTTAGATTCCCCTTTCTAATAATGGCGGGTGTGAGTGATAGTCGGTGGAATTTTATTTGGTGTCAATCAATAAGTTATCATTCTGCCAGGTTGTAAATGAAGTTAAAATGCCACTTGGTTTTCTGATTTGGTTGTTTGGCATTTTCTCTAATCTTAGTTTGTTTTATTCCAAGAGATAATCACAAATAAAGTTTCCGTTAAACAGAGATAAGCTGAGAATATTATGTGGTACAACAGTTTTGTTATTCTATCATTTCATTTTGGACCAAAGTTAGTACAGCCTGTTTTATATGAATATAAGCAAATAAAATACTTTTAAGACATTTATGTAAGAAATAAAAGGTAAGAAGTCGTTTCAATGTCTAATAAAATAATAAAATCACTATTATGATGTAATATATGGAACCCTTGAAATCACTCCCTACACCTTTTAACCCTTGATCAATTTTGGTCCAACAGCATCTTAAAGAAAAGGAATTGATCAACAAACCTAAAGGTGCAACAAGAGATTTCAAATAACAGGGGTCCCGAAAAAATGTGAAAATCCTGATTTTGGCCCTGGTGTAAAGCTTCATATCAAAAATATCCCCATCTGTAAGGATTAAGCTGAGAACTGTTTCTTTGGTACAAAAATTGTGAACTTTCTACTTTCTAATTTTCGGTACAAAAATTGTGAACTTTCTAATTTCGTATAGGAGCAATACAAAATTCAGCTATGTTTTCTATTGAAATTAAAGCATGTACAAATCAACTTTTGTTTTCATTTTAAGTTATATCTGTAACCAAATAAAAGGTAGGGAATCTATTGAGTATCTAATTTATATGAAATCACTACATATCACAGAAAATATGGATGACTTGAAATCTCTTGTTGCACCTTTAACAATCTTAAATGTTTTAAATTTTTTTTCGTAATTCTCAGATTGGGATCAGGTTTTTCTACTGGTACATTATTTTTGTGAACACTATTTTGCAATATTTATTTGTTCTTCATTGGATATAATTGTTTTGCATTCAGGTTAATGTACGTACAATTTAAGATTATATGGGTCAAAATGTTTAGGTTCCCCCAGGGGTAGAATTTCGTCGCTGTGTGTGAGAATCAGTCTTGATTCCCCAAAACAAATTTTGCGGGAATCATCTAATACGCTTCTGTGTTTAAAGTACTAAAGTTTGCGAGAATCAACATTGATTCACGCAAATCAGTTTACGAGAATCTTTGCGAGAATCGATTCTCGGATTCTCGTCGAAATTCTAGCCCTGCCCCCATAGTATTAATTCAAGAAGTCCAACTGACATATTTACCATTCTTGCATTTTTACAGTTCGCTCAGCAGCATTCCAGAAAAAGAGAATTACTCAAAATAATTTAGTAGTTGTTGAATTACAATGGATTTTAGTTACAAACCAAGTGTATTTGTAGAAGTGTTTTTGTCTTCACCATCAAATGTTTGTCGGCTGGCAACAGGATACTATCTTCCCCCTTTAGTGTCATATACAGTATATAGATAGAGGTTCCATGAGTCAAAGTGCTTCAATTAGCTTCAATTAATACACCCTTTCCTTTGGCACCACAAAATTTCTGAACATGAATGCCCATTGACAAACATTAATTACTGAAAGATTGATAAGCATATTATGGGCTACTTAAATTGCTAACAAATAGGTCCCATGGCGACAGTAAATTACAGTAACTAATAAGGTTGTCCTCATGCATGTATACCAAGGACCTGCCACTGGACCAAAATGGATCATACTGATTCAACTAGTAATTCATTTTGGGAGGACATTTGTGGTATGTTCAGTGATTTGTAGTGTCAGAGATTATATTTTCTTGTCAAGATTTTCTCACCATATTCTGACAAAAAGCAGCCCAAAACAACTGGGTCATGTCTACAATGGAAAAATAGGCCAGCAAGATGATCAAATGGTTGATATAGGTAGATGGGTGTAAGTGTAAGTTGTATCATTGAAGTTGGGAATGAATTGTGGGAAGGATTTGCAGGTGACAGTAGCTAGGGAATAATTTAGGTTTATGAAAGCAGAGTTGGATTGTTAAAACCAGTGACTCATCTGCTCATAGGAAAGCCCCTGATAAAAACCTAAATTTTAAAAATCTTGGACATGGGGTAGTGGTTGAATGAAAAGTGCACTGTTTCTGATTTTTTCTGTACAATACTGATGAAAAATAAACAAAGTTTTAGTTGGAAATCTTGGAGTTTTTAATGCACATAGTGAATGACGGGGAGGAGGCAAACCCACATTGAAATTATTTTATTTAAACGGAACGTGTTGGACCCAGCAGTATTATCTGTATCAGCATTGTGCATGCATACTTGTGTTGGAATCCGATTACACAATTACTTTCAATGATACCCATCCAAACACTATGTAAAACTGGACCAGGATACTCTAGAGAGCATGTATGTCTTGCTTTAACGGACATTTTGTGCCTAGACCTTTACTTTGTTCAACTCATTCCAATTCCACACTGTGTAACAAGGCCACATGTAGAACAATGGGCAAACTTTCAAAATGGCCACCGGGTTGTAATTTGAGAATGTACCAGTAAAATTAAAATCCATCCCCCCTTTAATAGAAGTTCTTGATGGTCAAAACAGTATAGTTTTATCCCATACCGATAATAAAGTTATAGAGTTTATTGAAGTCAAGAAGATTAAAACATCTAAAAGGCTGACGGACTACACATGGATTCTGTATTGTACATAAAAGACCATTGGA
This sequence comes from Ophioderma brevispina, assembly GCA_023653785.1. Taxonomy (NCBI): domain Eukaryota; kingdom Metazoa; phylum Echinodermata; class Ophiuroidea; order Amphilepidida; family Ophiodermatidae; genus Ophioderma; species Ophioderma brevispina. The sequence continues at coordinate 35,446 of JAMKCH010008724.1, forward strand.
GGATTCTTAGTTTGCGTTGGAGAATTTTCCAAGAAAAAAAATTTTCACAAAATAATAAAATATTGCACTCACAGCAGAAATCTGATATGTGACTCCAAACAGCAAACTAAGACTCAATTTGGCCTAATACCTAGATGTGACTTTTAAGCCAGTAGTTCCAAAACAATTATAGCTGTAGTTATCTGGACATTTGTTGGAGGGAGTCTATTAATTAATGAACCTTTGGTGCTAACTTTTCCATGAGTATGAAATTTGGCCAGCCAAATATGGTAGACGTTTATATAGACGTCCCATTGATGCAAATGAGGTATTACAATTTATTCCTTCATGCGATGTTGTAGACATTGTGCTAGTATGCGCTTGACGCAATGAATGGCAATACCTCGATCCGCATGGGAACTTCTATATGAAATATTACCATGAAACCAGTGTGTAATTGCAATAGAGGGGAATGAGGTTGCAGATGACCAATCCAAGCTGTCCAAACTAGGGAGTCCCAATGTAACAGCACAGACTCAAGTAATTTAATTGACTGGGAAACATACTAATGTCGAATGAGTTAAACCTGGCCCTCTAAGTACTGATATGGGTATTGTTGAGCTGCTAAGGGTTGTTTCTATATTAGTTGCACTAAGCGTAGTGTATAGCTTTTTTATTCTGTAAGACTATTAATTCCATTGAACTAGGTGGTCTCATTGGATAGTTAGGTACGCATACCGGAATTAATGGCCAGGTCGACCTGTTTGCCTTACTAATGGTTACTTTATTTTACAGAAATTGATTGAATGCAAGAGAGAAGAGAGTTTATTGTATACCTTATGGAATAAAAGTTATCTGGGAAAGAATTTTGGTATTGTGCCACCGAGACCCTATGAATTCGCAGCTTCAGGCGGAATGAACAACATGTTTGAGAGAGATGTGGTGATAGAATACTGAATTCATTCCAGTTTTGTCATTCATTTCCTCCCCGCCATTTTTTGAATGTTAGGCCACAAAACAAATGTCTTAATACACAAGCATATCATAAAGTTATGCATAGTTGTTTTTATTGAGTATTTATTAAAATTGGTCCACTACATCATCATTTTTGGTGAAAATTCAATTGCTAAAGGCCTTCAATCTCTATCTTCTTACTATGAGCTAGTAAAATCTCATTTCCTTGGCACAGTTTAGTAGTCAAGTCTTATATTCACTAGTGTATTTAGAAACTACACCCCTGGTTTTTTGGTACGATTATGAGCCCAATCACACATGGTCAGTTTCATGTCATGTTTGTACAGTACAACCCATGAACTGTGTCCTTGGTGGATGACATATTTAATTCATAGTGCCTACCATGAATCCTGGTCTAGTCATTACATGTCATTGTGATCAGTTGATTGACATAGTGTACCTGAATAATAAAATACAAGCTTGTGGCCTTCTGATTCCAGAGAGCTACTTGCTACAAACTCAATCAAACACATGTTACACACTGTTCAGGGGTATCCATGCCAATCGCAAGTCCTAGCATCCAAAAGGTAAAAATTCCATGCCATCCAAGTTAATCTATGCCAGGCCATCCAAGTATTCATGCCATCCCAGTATTTATTCCCGGTGTGAACATCAAGATCATACTTGATGATTGCACTTAGTCCATTGGAAGAGTTTCAATATGTACCGCGCCCCCTAAAATTCTACAAATTAAGTTATGATGGCCATACAATAACTATACCCTTACCCTAAAGCCAAAAAATAAAAAGAATTTGTTTCATGTATAAACTTTGAAGGTGGTACATATGGAACTCTTGCCATTGCATTGAACAGAAAGGCACATTACTTTACTGATGGTTTATAACGCAAACTTAAGGCATGACAGATTATGTAATTGGTTACTTAAAATTCTTGAATCCAAAATGTCAAGAAATAATAAATCTCATGTACCTGCCTGGGTGTAAAATATTTCACATGGTTTATTTCAAGTGGGATGATCAAAGCTATTTAATTAATATATTGTGCATAATGGGCCAACTATGGTCAAGGTAGAGCATTTAGTGTCATTGCAGAATATGTTAGGAAATTTTTAAATACCACATGACAATTTCTTGTCATACATTTGGCAAAAATTGCTATGTGCATGATGCCTGCCTTCACCCGTTTAATTTTAAATGAAAGAAAAGAACTCCATGGAAAATCTTTTATATGGGGGTGGTTTTGGTCTTCTGGTTTTTTTTTTTTCGCCTTTTCTTTTTTTTTGCCACGTTGCAGCCAAGTTTATGCCAGTGTATATGTATAGTTTTTTTTTAAAAAATCAGTAATTTTGCGCAGCAAAATCCGTATTAAGAAATGTCTGGATGGATGTGTCTGTTTTTCACAGCAACAAAGGTCACTAATTTGCCATGTTTTTTCCAACCACTCCTTGGGTCATCATGGTACCTTTAACTACATTGCACTACTGACCCATGTATTTTTATGCCCCATGTAATTGCTCCCATGGGTGTGTCATAGGCTTGCAGGAAATGCTAGAAAGTCAACAATTTGGCATACCTTTTTATGCAATAGCCATTCCAACTAAAGTTGGGAATAAAGTAGCTTATCATATGACACCAGTGACAGCCCTACTAGCCCCCCCCCCCCCCCCCCGGCCGAAAGAAAAATGAAGGAATTTTTGGTGAATTGGGGGGCTAAAAAGCATCAAATTTTGGGGAAATCAGTGATTTTGGACCAAAATGGTCAAAAATCTCCAAATATTTTATCCTTTAAACCCATTCCAGAATTTTACTTCTCCCCCCTCCCCCCCCCCCCCCCCCCCCCCCCGTTCACCCCATAAAAAGAGGTCTGGTGCCGCACTGCATGACACTATACCCACCTCACACTACTACCCATCTCATTAATCCCCTGGGTTATGCTCCCCTGGGCCTGTCATAGAGGTGGGGTAAATGTCAAAAAGTTAAAACAATTTTCCATAATTTCAATATAATAGCTATTCAAAACTAATTAAGTCTTTATATGCCATATTTTCAAGGTGTATTTGGCTAAAAAGAAAATTCTTTCCATTGGGCCACATGCATTTGTAAGAAAATGAACTGTATTTCAGCTTTAATTTGCATAATGCTGTATTATTATTTTCTCACCTTAATATGTAACATTTAAATTTTATATTTGAATTTGTGAGAATGTATCTTGTTTTAATAGAACTAATGAGATATTAACTATAAAAACTCTGAAAATACCAAGGAAGAAGAAAGAGAGTTGCATGAGAATGGACTACCACAAGGAGATAATTTCAAACAATCTAATACTACATTTGACCTTAAAACAACATTATTCTATCTGCCAAAGTTTAAGGAACAGGAAAGTTGGCAACCACTCAAAGAATGATACTGCTTGAGTCTGCGCCAGCATGGCTGGTCATTAAGTGCAATCAGGTGACCTCACTAAAGTGCAATATGCAAATGGCATTAGGAATGGCATTGCATTATGGGATATATCTAACTAATGACATTATGGGATATATCCAACTAAAGTCTGTGTCTCCTGAAGTGAAGGTGACATTACTGTGCATTTTACATTTCACAGCTATAAATCTACACGCTATGCTTGGAATCATAGCATGATATGCACACAAATAAAGGTGCCATAATCAAAATGCTAGTGGTAATACAAAGATGCCATATGATGTCACCTTGAACTTGAGGTGACACAAGATATAAATCCCTTAGTGCTATCATTTGGTCACCTCTTCAAAATTTGTAATTGTAATATTTTATTATTAAGATGATTGTTTGAGACACATCAATGTTTATAATATTGTAAATGCTTCTATAATGAAGATTAAAAGAACGGACTTCGTAAACTTACTGTCTCTTTATCGGTGTTTATTTTGCATGTATTTGTGACACGATCAAGGAATAAGAGTTGCATATCGGAATTAAGCTACTTCCCTATTCAAAATGCTACAATTTGATTTAAACCCTGTTACAATAACATCTGGTTGTAGTTTTTAGATACAATAAATTCCTTGACCTTTCCAAACAATGCAAAACATAAGAATTTACCACCCCCCTTTGGTCTATTTCTCAAAACCATTAGTGATATCTGGACTCATTTCCTTTAATCGTGTTCATTTCGTCATGCGATTGCAACAAGGTCGTAAGAGCAATAGCTGCCATTTGTTAAATTCCCAGCAAACATAATATTATGCCAAGTCTTTGGTCAGATGCCTTTGAATTGTTTCTTCAGGTGACAGTCACCTGAAGAAACAATTCAAGAGCCACTGACTCAAGGAAAGATAAAGTGAAAGTTATCCTAATACAAGACAGCACACAGATCAATCACATGGCAGCTATTGCACTTAAGACCTTGTTGCACTCACATTACAATTTGTTCTCATACTAATGGGTAAACCAGATGTATTTAAACCAGGAAGAGTGGTAAGGATGTAAAGGTTGGGCGCATCCAATTAATGTGATACCCATCATGGAAACATTCACAACTGAAATGGTGGTTGATTTTGATTTCCAAATTTGAATTCAATTTGAAAAAAAAAGGAAATTCAAAACAGAAAAAGAAACAAACTTATACACATTTAGTTTTTCACAATATTTGAAAAAAGGAAATTCAAAACAGAAAAAGAAACAAACTTATACACATTTAGTTTTTCACAATATTTTGCGTCAGCCCTAGCAAAATCACCTTATCTAAGTAAAATAATTTGATTTTTTTTAAGCAATTGATTGAGATTGATTGTGTGATTGAGAGAGAGAGTAAATCAGGTCCAGTGATAATAGAGAAATTTCACCAGGGTTTATTTTAAAGAATGTTGTAAAATACACTTGAATAGAGCAGTGATATGCGACATATTTCAGCAGTTTCAATCTACTAAAAAGGATGTTATTTTGTGATTTTGAGCATCCCATTGCATGGGAAATGCATTTCCCTCAATATTTACTATTCTCCAAAGTTCATTGGATTAGGACACTTCTTTTCACAGTACTATTAGAGGAGGATCAAATATCATCGGGCCTTATTTAAGGAATTCGTTTACCTCCACTACAAAAAGGTTTGTGACACCTTTGGTAGTTGTAATGGACCGCCCCTATATCAATGCGATGTAGTTAGTACTCTCAATTGTGGTATCACTTTTTCAATAGGTGCCCTTTACGTTTACACAGGGTCAAACTTTTAAAATGCCCAATCCTGTTGGAAATGTAATGCCATATTGTCATCTAAATCATAAGGATCCAAAATGTAATATTTGTACCACCTACGACCATGGTTTTGGAGTTACAAGGTAAAATGGCGAAATGGTAAAAGGTCATCTCAATTTGTACATGGTGTCAACTTAACAAGTTATCTTATTATGTTTTTAAATACTTGCAAGTTAATTGCCTGAGGTAAGAGGACCCTAACAGGATATTTGTATTATTTTAATGCTTACTTACCGAGATAAAAGGGTCAAGAAGGTCACACCAATTGGGTATGTTGACCTACTATGACCTATTTTGTCCCATAACATGGTAACAATTCATTGCAGATGGACAACTATTCCTTATTTTGACTCATTCGCTAGATTAACACTTCTATCTACAGGTTCAACAATTGGAGCAACTTCTGATTTTGAACCCTGTACAAATATAAATTGACCTTTTACCATTTTAGCCATTTTTTTTACCCTATAAACGTGCAAACCTTGGTCATAGTATGATACAACTATACATTTTTGGAATCCTTATGACTAGATGGACATAATGACATACATTTCAACTATTGGGAGCATTTTAAAAGTTGACCCCTGTGTGAACTTTAATTGGCCAAAAAGGCACATCACAAAATATACCTTCTAAAGACGAACCCAAAAGCAAGCAATTTGCTAACCCGGAATATCGGAAAAACATAAAAATCTCCATTGATTCCAAAATTGTAGCTGCAGTACGTTGTAGATACCATCGTCAGTCACCAGTAGTCTCGCTAAATCTCAGCTTCATTCACAGTCAGTGCCATATACTACGACGTCAAGGCCAAATCGAAGTACACTATTTTTGGTCAAATTGATTATTATTAAAAGCAAGATTAGCACATTTTTTTTTGAAGTAGCGCCCTCATTTTTCACCAAATTTTGAGTTCTTACACTGGCGGATTGGTAAACGGGCTAGTAAACTATACCTGGAATGGCTAAGCTCGAAAAATGTCTAGGGTGTCACAAACGAAGGAATTTTGTAATAAGGAATAATTAATATCGGTGATACCAGATAATAATCAAACGGCTGCTGGAAACGGCCTCTCCATGTGAAATAGCCGGGAAATAGCGCAGGTACCTATCTACGCTCATCTGTTGTTTTATTGGTTCAGGCAAGTCCAAGTTACAGGTCGTTTTCTTGGGGTGGCATATTTTCTCAGGAACGGACATAAATAGCATTTCCAGCTCCGCCGTTAAGTCCCATCTGGGATCCCAATTGTAATTACTAATGCTTATTTTATGAAACATACGCATTTAGCATTCTCCGTTTGCAGGTATTATAGTTTTTAGACAATTACCAACATAACTCTGCAAAAATATCAAATTTTGACAATTGGGGGCACACTATTCAAAAAATGTGCTAATAGTGCTTAAGTAAGGCAAATTCTTGAATTCCACTGATATAAATTATCACATGTTCCGGAGCTTCTTATGAGTTATTTTTAATCTATAAATATCTACAAAATGAAATGCGAGATGCCAATCTTCAGGAATTAGCATTGTCATAGTTTTGCATTTATCGCCCAAACGATATTACAATATTTAATTGGGCTGGGTTGTTTGAACATTTAAAAGTAATCATGTAAATATCTACAAAATGAAATGCGAGATGCCAATCTTCAGGAATTAGCATTGTCATAGTTTTGCATTTATCGCCCAAACGATATTACAATATTTTAATGGGCTGGGTTGTTTGAACATTTCAAAGTGAAGTATTTTTACCAGGAAATAAAATTTGATACTGACCATTATCGTAACTAGAGATGTGTGATGATTGACAACATATTGTCAAATGTTGTTCACACAATATTTAATCAACATGACATGACAATATATTTTGGGGCCATTGCATAAAGGTTGAGATTAATCTTAAGTGAATTTAAGAGGAGTTATTATTCTTAGAAACTAGTTCCGATTTGGAATGACCTGTGAAAATCTTACTATAAAAATCCTTACGGGCTATTTTGGAGATTTGCAATTTTGGATTCTTGCCACATTTGAACATTTATACATAGGCTTGGTGTGTTGAAGCATGCGCGAAAATTATGCTTGAACTTATTATACTCTCTAAATGTAAACGAGTGAAAATTTCACTCCCCAAAAGAGTGAAACTCTTGTAAACCACTCCAAAATGAGTGGTTTGTACTTAAAAAGAGTGAATTGCCACTCAAAAAGTAAAAATCAATCCAAAAAGAGTGGATTTCCACTCGTTTGAGGAGTTAAACGAAGGACAACACTTTTGAGGAGTGAAACGAAGGACAACACGAAAACGAGTGGAAATCCACTCTTTTTGGAGTGATGTTCACTCTCTTTTGAGTGGAAATTCACTCTGTTTAAGTACAAACCACTCATTTTGGGGAGTGAAATTTTCACTCATTTACATTTAGAGAGTAGAAGTGTGTTTGAAATAATAAGTAGCGAGGTTGCGGAAACCAATAAACGTCTAACGCGAACGCCTATGAGGACACCTGTATATTGTCACAGGAGAGTGATTTTGAGTAGACCGGTGTAGAAGTAATTACAGTCCACCGTACTCATAGTCCGGCTACAACGGTAAAGAATAGGGCACTCAATTCAGTTGACTCTTCACGCAACATTAGTTTTACGCTTTTTTCCGTTATCGTCAATGGAGTCCGGACTGTGGCTCCCGGCGGATTATACTTACTTTCACAGTCTGGCGTTCGAATAGGCGTTTCCGTAACCTCCGTAGTATGGGTTTCCGTAACCTCCCTAATCGGTTAATATTAAAGTACCAACGGTGATTGGTCGACTGCCGTTTTTTTTCCCCGAATTGGTTGGGAAGATTCCTGTCGAAAAGAATATGCCTGAAAAGTAGTATTTCAATACTGAATAGGAGCTAATTGCACTCTAATAATTTAAAATAGTAAAAAATACCATTACTTTGCAGTGACCTTCTTTTCTTTGTGCTTACTGATATGATGTTTGTATTTCGTACAATCTGCAAACCTCCGATCGCAATGCTGACAAACATACGGTTTTGACCCGGAATGATGCGCCCGTTCATGAGTGTAGAGAGTCTCTCTTCGAGAGTACGTCAAGTTGCAAAATACGCACTCATACCTCACGTTAAGATGGACAGCCTGCTCGTGTCTCTTACGGGCTGGTAACCGCTTAAAAGTCATGTTGCAACCCGAATATTGGCACTTAAAGGGCCTTTCAGAAGAATGGCGCTTCTCATGTTTGGTAAGACTTCCTGATTCCACAAAGCTCATTCCGCAGGTCAAACATTTATACGGCTTTTCGCCCGTATGGATTCGTTCATGGCATGCAAAGTTGTACCGCTCAGAGAATTTCTTCGGACAAAATCTGCACTTGAATCTTTTCTCTCCAGTATGGGTTCTTTCGTGCCGCTTAAGCCCTGAAGGAAGCGTAAATCTCTTTTGGCAAAACTGGCATACGTGCTGCTTTCCATCAGTATGTGTACTTTCGTGGATCTTCAAGTTACTTTCCCAGAAGAATGCCTTGTTGCAGTGTAAACAGTGGTACTTTTTCTTTCTGTGTTGACGTCCTAGGCGTCTCTGCATTTCAGGGGTGAGGCTCAAATGCCAGCGCTTTTTTCTCTGCTTGCTGGATTGTGGGTTATCATTTGTACCGCTAGATTTTGTTTTATGGGTACCAGTGTTTCTTTTGTCGGTCTCGCCTGCTCTACTTGGTGGTTCCTCGTCAGAGGTGAATGAATCTAATGAGGACTCTCCTGAATTAACATCACTGTACTTCTGCTTCTGACGACGTATTCTTGGAAGAACTTCACGTTTCTGTGCTCTAGTTTTCTGTCTTCCATGTCTATCGTAATAATCTGCTGTGGACCAATGGCCTACAGCACTATCTGAAGACTCTAAACTGTGCAGGAGAGATTCTAAGGATGACATGCGTTCCTTTTCTACCGGAGGTTCCTGATATTGTTTGTGAGGAATGGTTTTTCCTCGTCTATTGCGACGCAGTGTCTCGGCGATGAGTTTCGCGTTTCTCTGTATACTTTCTAACCGACTTAAAGTAGATTTGAAATCGCGACTTTCAGACGAACAACGAGAGGTATTTCGACTGCTAAAGTTTTCCGGTGAAACCCTGCCATCCTCTTCCATTTCACTGGCAACGTTCCTTAGTTGATTTCCTATTGAGTCGAGGTTGGCTGTTTTTAATGATGTTTTTAACCTGGAAAATAGAGATTTCGACTGATCGTTACCTTCTACTGCGTTCGACGAGGCAAAGTTTGAACGATGCGACGATGCGTGTTTCTTTTTATGTGGCTTACCACAAGTATGTTTTACGACAATGTTGACGTTCGTTTTGGAAACGAATTTGTCAAATACAGACCTGGTGCTATCATCACGTGGTGTGTTATTATCACTAATACTGATAGGGCTTAGTCTGGGCTGGAACGATTTGTTTATGTTTCCACCATTTTCAGCTAACGCATCATCATTGTCGTCACCTGAGTGTGGTTGATCTGTAGAATATTCAAATAATGCAGGTTGGTTCGTTGATTTGTTCTTTCGTGAAACAACGATCTTCGCTGATGGTGTAGTACTGATTGTGTCCGGAAGTTTATTTCTAGCTGCAGCCTTAGAATTAGTTTTATCACAATCCGTGTAATTCGTAACGGGGGCAGAAGGAACAGAAGTTAGACGCGCCGGTTCAGGAGCTTTGGTTGCTTCTTCATCCGAGTCAACTCTTTCATCTGAAGAAGCGTCATCCCACGCGTGCACATATTTCTCATGGGTCTTCATGTTGGATTTGTCGGTGAAACCTTTCCCACAGTAACTACATTTATGTGGTCTCTGACCGCCGTGAACCGTCTTTTCATGTCTACCCCTATGCGACTTATGACCAAATCGCTTCCCGCAGATTGAACAAGCGAACGGTTTCTCTTTTGTATGAGTCCTTCGGTGCGCCGCTACCGCGCTTACGTGGCTGAACATCTTTCCGCAGTATTCGCAAGCGTGCCGTTTGGGCCTTGGAGTTTTGGGTTTGAGTTTGGGTTTGTTCCTGTTCTCTCCCGTGTGAACCGCCTGATGACGCTTCATGTGACTATTTGTGTGGAAAGCTCTCCCGCACGTTGGACATGGGTATGGACGTTCTCCTGTGTGGTATCGAACGTGGGAGATTAGCATACATTGTACACGGAACCTCTTCTCGCAATAATTGCATTTATAAGGTTTTTCGCCTGTATGAAATCGTTCATGTGATTTGACGTTCTTATTGTTCGGGAAGCCTTTACCACATATACGACAACGGTATGGAGTTTTACCCGTGTGTATATTCATATGATCTCGCAACTTAAATTTAAATTGAAAAGACTTCCCACAAAATTTACATGCATACTTTCTCGGAGTTGTGTGCAACTTCATATGCGATTTCAAGTACGTCTCAAACGCAAAGTGTTTCCCACAGATCTCGCACCCGAACTTCTTGCGCTTCGTCTTAAAACAAGGAACGTTGTTAACATACTTCTTATTAATCCTATCCTTTTGTAATTGTAGGAGTTGTTCCTTTGTTAGACGCTTCATTTTGGTGATGTATCGAGGCGTATCTTCATGAGAATCTCTAGTCACGCTTTTGAAAAATTCATCCGAAAGAATTATATCTTTCTGGTCTTGAGATTTTGGAAATGATTTTTCAGATTTGTGATTTTGTTGTTCTTTAGGAACGTCTACAATTTTCTGTTTACCGTCATTTGAATTTCCTAGAGCTGTGCTTGAAATGGAATCCTCTAATTCATCGGCTGTTTGATCAGCTTCGCTTTCATTCTCACTTTTCACTCTGACGACAATCTTGTTGTTGTTATTGTCGTCATCCTCGGTCACAAAATTTTCGGTTAATTCGTCTTCACTTTCCGACTCTTCTTCAGCTTTATAACTTTCGTCACTACTATTGTCTTCCTTTTCAGTACTGTTAATTCGCCAATCCTCATCCTTTTCTCCATCCGTTTCCTCTCTTTCTCCATCCGTTTCCACCTCTTTCTCCTTTTCCTTCCCTTCTGTTTCATCTTCCCTTCGTTCATCTTTAGAGGATCTGCAATTATTTTCCATAACTACATCCTGGATTGATTTCCGGTGTATACTGCCCCCCTTTGAGTAATCTGTGGAAGCTCTTGATTTACTCATTTCTTCGTATTCTTTAAATGCAACATTCAGACCTTTTGTTAATCTGGAGTAGTAACCAGCTTGAGGCCTTTTCCTGCGTCCAAGAAAGTGCAACTCTTGCAAATATTGTTCCTCAAAACTTGTATCTTTTCTCTTCTTACTTTCTAAACGTGTCTTTCCATCCCTACGTCTATCAACATCAGGGACTGAATATTGTTTATCTTTCTCACTTTTTCTTCCTCTATGGGCAGTTTCTTCGTAACTGCTAAGGTCGGACGCTGACGAAGATGTCAATGTTTGCCACTGTTTCGGTTCAATTTGTATTCTGACAAGTTTCACTGTAAGATTTCTTGTTAAACGATTTTCTTTGACTTTCTTGGACGATTTTTTTCGGGTGGTATCTGTAGATCTAGGATTGTGACCCTGATTGTTTTGACCTTGGTTATTTTCTGAGTTCCTCGATTTGCTTTTCCTTACTAGAACACGGTTATCATCAACCGCTTTTCTGGGTCTCTTATGACAAGACGTTTCAGAATCGGGCCCTTGTGAATCCAGTTTTTTATTTGAGGTGTTTACTTTGCTTATGGGGTTAGTGTCTTCATTAAGCGCTTTGGAAGTTTTAGCATTGCGAGAAGCTCCCAAATGAATTTCTAGTGGATCCTGCCTTTTTCCTGATATTGTTGGTTTTGTAACAAGTCGATGCTTTTCATTCAGATCATTTGAAGTCCTGTCAGTGCGAGACGCTTCAGAACTTGGCTCTGGTAGGTTTTGCTTTTTCTTTGAAGTTCTTGTGTTGGTGTTAGGCTTATTGTTTCTGTTTAAAACTTTCGAAGTTGTCTTGGTACCACGTGATCTAGCTCTGGTATCTGAAACATGATGACTTTCCTCTAAATTTGATGACTTTTTCGCTTTTAAGGAAATAACATTTTCATTCAGATCTTTCGAGTTTTTTTCATCACAGGGCGAGTCAGAATCGGACAATATCTGTTGTGTCAGCAGATCACCAATGCTACAAGTAGCACCAGCGACTGTTTCCGTTAACTTCTCTTTCGATTTATGGTCTGCAAGTCTTGTATTCTTTTCGCACTTTCTATGTACATACCGAGATCTCTTGGAACAGGCAATATTGTACCAATGTTTAGTATATCTCCGTTCGTGACTGCGTATGTGTCTGTGATAGCGCCAAAATCGATGGAAGAATCGCCTTCTGCAGTATTTACATATCTTTGGATGAAGTGGTGGGGATTTCCTCTCCTGGTGGCTTTCTGAGGTCTGTGGTGCACAAGAGGTATCTTCACTCGTGGCTCTTGTTTTGGTTGTTTTCGCTTGTGTTCCTTTGGTGAGAGTACTAGTTTGGGTCTCTGGAAGCAAAAATAACATAAAAGATCATTAAAAATGATAGGTCAAGTTGATAAAAGGGATACGGATACTTTTCTAGGAAAATAACAAAATCTTTAAATGGTGGAAATGGATAGCTTGAGCGTTAAAATCAATTTTACACCAAGCAATATCATAAGAGCATACCTGCCAACTTTCCCCGTTTTATAGGAATCACCCTATTTTGAACTTTCAAAATTGCAAAAAATAGGGATATCCCTATTTCTGAAATTTTAAAACAAATCTTAAAGTAATTGCCGGAAAAGTCCTGAAATATTTTGGGCCTCCTGAAGCTCTTCCTGCAGCTTAAAATGCACAGAAACCCAGTAACTGCAGGAGACTCTGTCCCTGTGTACTCCACTACAGGCCTTAAAGTGGATCACAAATAGACACCACCAATAAGGGCTTTCGTGATGACGTGTTCGCGACACATGCATTCTGATTTTTGGGTTGTCAATGTTGGCAGGTATGTTATAGCCTCCTAGAGAAGGGTCATAGATTTCAGTCGAAGTCAGTCATTTCCAGCCTTTCCCTTCATTTTCAATCAAAAGACCTTCCGTTTTAATGGTTAAATTTATATACTAGTGAATCGAATCGAATTTAGCAAGATTAAATTAGGTGGTCATGGACCAGTCTGAAATATTTACAGGGAGATTTACACAACGCCGATGTATGTTTTGTGTTTCGGTTGTGCAACCTAAGTCACTGAAATAAAACCACATCAGAGTGGTTTTATTACAAAATCACTTGATTTACATACAAATACTTTAGTAAACTATCAGGATTACTTCAGGCGATGGTTAACAAAAGCAACTTAAGTGCACAAAAACGAGGTTTGACAAATATTGAGGACGTTCCGTACGCAAAATGTACCTGTGTCCTTCTAAAGTAATAGCAAGGGCTAAACTGATATTCATCTCAAAGGTATCATTTACCATAAAAAGTAGTAAAATGGGCTTTTCTTCTTCGCCTTTTTTTATTTTATGATGATTTGTAACGTAACAACATAACTTGTGTCAGAACTTAGATTAGCAAATCCAAGCAAGTGCCGATCCTTTTGGGAGACATCTGTGCATACAATAAGGGAAATTTGGAGGTTTGCACAATTTTATACAGAAGGCCTATATGTGTAATCTGCTGTCAAAGCACCCGGACTGTGCAAAATGGCCGCCTTCCCTTAATTAAATGATTCTATTGTGTATAGTTAATTGGTTTAAAAACTCTATGGTTTGTTGTACCGCAATACCAAAAAGTACAAATACCATATGTCTTATGTTTAATTATTAACATGTGTGTCAATATTACATTCCAATAATGATGTCACTTCACAACCAGTAATTCAGAAATACTTTGTATTCACTATACTAGCTTATACTACTTCCATAAGCTTCCGTCGATGGGACTTACGCCCGGGTGTTATGGCCCAGTGTCATGTATACGTTATTATACGTCAACCGCATTGATGAAGTACACAAAAAAAAAAAAAAAAAAAACTCTACCCCTGTGTACTCCACTACAGGCCTTAAAGTGGATCACAAATAGACACCACCAATAAGGGCTTTCGTGATGACGTGTTCGCGACACATGCATTCTGATTTTTGGGTTGTCAATGTTGGCAGGTATAGAAGGGTCATAGATTTAAGTTGAAGTCAGTCATTTCCAGCCTTTCCCTTCATTTTCAATCAAAAGACCTTCCGTTTTAATGGTTAAATTTATACACTAGTGAATCGAATCGAATTTAGCAAGATTAAATTAGTTGGTAATGGACCAGTCTGAAAGATTTACACAACGCCAATGTATGTTTTGTGTTTCGGTTGTGCAACCTAAGCCACTGAAATAAAACCAGACCAGAGTGGTTTTATTACAAAATCACTTGATTTACATAAAAAAAACTATCAGGATTACTTCAGGCGATGGTTAACAAAAGCAAATGCACAAAAACGAGGTTTGACAAATATTGAGGACGTTCCGTACGCGTCCTTCTAAAGTAATAGCAAGGGCTAAACTTAGATATTCGTCTCAAAGGTATCATTTACCCTAAAAAGGTAGTAAAATGGGCTTCTCTTCTTCGCCTTTTTTTATTTTATGATGATTTGTAACGTAACAACATAACTTGTCAGAACGTAGCAAGATAAACAGTATAATTATTCCAAAAGAAAACGGCATTGCATTTTCCAATTAAGAGAAATATAAAGAGAGTAGCAAATCCAAGCAAGTGCTGATCCTTTGGGGATACATATCTGTGCATACAATGGAAATTTTGAGGTTTGCCCAATTTTATACAGAAGGCCTGTGACTGAGTGTAATGATCTGCTGTCAAAGCACCAGGACTGTGCAAAATAACCGCCTTCCCTTAATTAAATGATTCTATTGTGTATAGTTTTACTGGTTTAAAAATGTTATGCTGTGTTGTACCGCATGCGCGCAATACCAAAAAGTACAATACCATATGTCTTATGTTTAATTATAGCTAATTATTAACATGTGTGTAAATATTACATTCCAATAATGATGTCACTTCACAACCAGTAGTTTCAGAAACACTTTGTATTCACTATACTAGCTTATACTACTTCCATAAGCTTCCGTCGATGGGACTTACGCCCGGGTGTTATGGCCCAGTGTCATGTATACGTTATTATACGTCAACCGCATTGATGAAGTACACCCCTAAACACGTGGTTTCTTCATTCTGTGACCTGTGTTAGTTTAAAATTTGAAGCTCTTTTCCGGGTCCCTTTTGCTCAAAACTAAGTAGTTGTACGCAAATATACTCACCTATACTTTTATGTGATTGACAAAGGCCCAAGACTGGTACTATTGTGTGATTTTTGTTGGCCGCCAGCATATAGCTGGAGGCATACTTGGCGTTCGGTTGTACAGTGGAGTGTATGGCGATGTGTGTATAATGTATGATATAGGTCTCTCGTTAAAAGGTGAACTTTGACCAAAATGCAAAGTCCGATTTTGATGGCACTTGGTATATGGGTCGTGGTGGATACTTGTATCCAACACGATTTTATATTAAATTTCCTAATCCAGAATTTTGTTATACACAGTTATGGTACTGTTGTTCTACACATAAATGTTTGCAACATCAACTTAAACGAAATATTCGATTCGTCTCAAACTTTGAAATTGACTATTGTATATTTGGATATACCTCTATAGTCCTAGTTGACTATATTTAATTAATATACACCAAAAATATATATTTGAAATCATTGAGTCAGCCTTTAAATGCTTATTTCCAAAGTAAGGGCAAAAAGTCAAACCCCCATTGTTTGACGATGGGGGCTTAATCACTCAGTTAAATTTTTTGTACTCGAGATGTGTTACAAATGTCTGCTAGCTACCGAGCTAAAAGTGGCATCCATTCCGGGTATCTATTCTCATGCAGGAGCTGTTATAGAGTTAAAGCTGTGATATTTTTACCGCTTAATTCCGATTTCTTACGAAATGAAAGCTCATGCACACATATAAGACTACCTGCAGCGGTTAAAAATATTACAGCTGTAGTTCTATTATACCAGCACCATTTCACATATTGGTAAGTTTCATCCACACTATACTGATAACATTTTGCACGCTTAATTGCAGCAAGTATGAATTAGTAAGAGGCTATATAACCCGGGCCGAGTGGCCATATCTCATCAGCTTGACCAACTTCGAGATTGCTAATGTTGATAAGTTTCATAAAACACTTATCTGCTGCTTCGCTTGCCAGATGTTTAATTCCGATGTTAAGCATTTATTACATCCTCAACCATGGACTTCAACCTCCCATTTAGTCTTTGGTTTTTAGTAGAACTGCTTAAAAGTAGCCAACTCTCTAAATGCAGACTGATATTAGTGACAAAACATCTTGGGACTTAAAAACAATTCCTTTAGATTCAAAAATAAATCTTTAAATGGAAGAAGAAAATTGTCGGTTCTTCTGCAGCAATTTGTGCAAAAGGAAATACGGCGAAATACTGTATTTTTATGTTAAATTTTCTGGACCTTTTCTGAAATTTGAAACTGGCTTTTGTAAAAAATTTAAAGAATGTCCATATCATAATGAGTAAGTACTATTTTACAGTAACAATATTGTAAATTGTACAGTATTATGCGGGTATCCACTCTGCAAACAAAATAGGTAAATATACACGGTACTTTGAAATCCTAGGGCTACCTGGCTTAATATAATGCAGTTTATACAATAGAGGATACGCACCTCATTTAACCCAAACGTTGTTTCCCAGGGTAGTGAATGATTATGGGTGAAAATAAATATCACTAAACCAAGCCAAGTTCTCCGGTGTGATCTAGTATATCCGCAATCGTGAAGTTAAATCGGTGATGCTTACCTAACTCGTTCAAGCTAGTTGGTCGTCCTCTCACACGATTTCTGCTTTTCGTCACTTTGCCGGGTACCTTTTCATCGATCCCGCTCCAAAATCGCCGATATTTCAACTCATGACTGTGTATGTGATCCCAAAATCCCGTGAATGGCCACGGAAATCGCCGGGCACAGTATTTACAAACTAGCGGACAAAGAAGTGCTATATTCAGTTCGGTGGACCCTTTTGGCCATATGACTTCCCGTTTTGCCGGTATATTGTGTGAATATTTCAGTGAAGCCACATCTGTATGAAAAGA
Organism: Ophioderma brevispina; assembly: GCA_023653785.1. Lineage (NCBI taxonomy): Eukaryota > Metazoa > Echinodermata > Ophiuroidea > Amphilepidida > Ophiodermatidae > Ophioderma > Ophioderma brevispina. The sequence goes on from JAMKCH010008724.1 coordinate 52,786, forward strand.
TAACCAGAAAAAAAAAAGAACGTGTATATGAACTTAGCCCATTAGATCGGATCTTGAAACTTTAGTGAGTCAGTGAAGAAATGTGTGATAAATAATTTTTTATAAAACGAAAAACTGAAAAATATTCTTAATTATTTTATTCAAAATATTGTCACCATCTTTGAAAGCGACGCATATCCTAAGGCTTTAAAGACCCCCCTTTTCAGCATCGTTGCACCCCAAGACCCCATATTAATATTTTTTCACCCACAGACCCCATATTTTGTGAAACCTTTTATCACTATCACTGTTTTTCAAAAATTTTGAAAATTATCACCCAAGAACTATTTTTTTTTTTTGAGAGAGAGATAGAATTTTCAAAACATCTCACCCACGACTGAAAGACCACATTTTTTTGGAAACTTTTTGCAACTGATTTGTCACTCGGAAAACCTCGATTGGGGACAATTGGGCTTGTTCTCTCCCCCAAAGACCCCTATTTTTTTCAGTCCCCTGGGGTTGGAAAGCACGAGCGTTACCCCATATCCCTTTCATAATGCGAGTACCTCCACCCCCCTAAAAAATGTCCCAAAATGTGCCATTGTTTGCTGTAGAACTCTAAAGAGAACTACACGTTTCATGGACAGTGGAAATACAACGAAGATTCTATTTTTTTTTTAAATGTGCCTTTGCGTTATATTACATCAGTGAAGCCATTAAAAAAGGTGCCATTTTATGATCCAATGCCTCGTCCCTTACTATTACCTTAAAAAGTTAGATGTTCCATGTCACTGAACCGTTGACCTAAGTATAGTGTGTGTACCTATAGCCCGGTACACTGGGCCAAAAGTCGAAGTGAATTCGCTTGAGTCGTCATCGATTTCACTTTTTCCTGAATAGAGGAGGAGCTGGGACCCAGTCAAACATCATCGTTTACCCCTCCTACATAAAGTTGAAAACCTTGGGTAGTTAATATGGACCATCTACATCAGATGGCTTGGACGGTAGTTAATCTCAATTGTGGTATCCCTTTTCAATAGGGGTCAATTTAAGTTTACACGGGTCAAATTTTAAAAATGCTCCAATCATTTTTAAGGTATGCCATATTTTCCGTCTATTCATAAGGATTCCAAAATATATAGTTTGTTGTACCCTCTATGACCATTGGTTGGAGTTATAAGGGTAAAAATTGGTTAATGGTAAAAAAATCAATTTCTATTTGTACATGGTCAAAATCCAGAAGGTGCTCCATTTTTGGTAAATTGAAAGAAGTTGTTCAATCTAGTTTAATGTGTAAAATAAGGAATAGTTTTGTACATCTGCAATGCATAGTTAACCATGTTATGGTACAAAATAGGTCATCAAGACACGTGGCAATAATCCACTTGGTGTTGAACTTTTTTGCACCGCGATCGGGGGGGACAGGGGGGGGGGGGTCCGAGTGGGGGAGTAAACCTGGTCACATAATCAAACTATCTTTTTAGTAGGAGTCCTCTACCGCGGCAATAATTGCAGATTTCAAAAAATAATAGATGGGGGGTGGGTGGGGGGTTTTTTTTTAATTCTATTATAAATTATAATAGACCCCTGTACCACTCTAGAGATTAGACCTTATTGTACCTTTTTGGCATTTTTACCCTATACCCCCAAATCAATGGTCTTAGGTGGTCAAACTAATCTTTTTGGAATCCTTAATGATTAGATCGGGCAATTGCATACTTTCAACAAGGATTGGGGAATTTTAAAATTTGACCCTGTGTAAACTTCAATTTCCCCCTATTGAAAGTGGATACCACAATTTGGAGTACTACGACCTAGTCAATGAATGTAGAGGGTCCACACTACCTACCATGTGTCAAACCTTTTTCGGTATGGGGAGTAAACGAACTCCTTAAATAAGGCCCTATGATATTCTGCTCCTGCTCCTCTACTAGAAGTGTAAACACGTGCAGTCATAATCTATACGACTTCAAAAAGTCGAATTCGTAAGTTGCTTTTTAGCAACTTATTTTTGAGTGAATTCGAAATAGTCCGTCATTTAATTTGAATTTTTGCAGTGTAACGAAACACGTAATCGATTTCAGATCTATTGCCGTAACAAGTGACCCGTCTCTGTGCATTGGGCTATCACCAAGGACTAATGAACCTGTACTTGTAGCCAGGGCCTCGTAAACAACTGACGTTTTCAGTCTAGTTTACGGTTAGTGGTGGGAATTGAAGTTAGGCCTAATTTCACAGAAAATACAATAACGGTCCACGAGAGCAACGATTAGCGTCGGTCCGGAGGTGGGTGTTATCGTGCATTCGGCTCACAGGGCCGCCCATTGTTGAAGATCGCGCGAAATCTTCGTTGAACGGAAGTCATTACTTCGCCATTATGAGGCGCAATAGATGTAATCATTTTCTGAAAGCGAATTCGGAAAGCCGCTGGCAGTTCTCTAGGTGTAAACGTGTGGTATATCTTTGCGTTGCAGATTCGACCTACGCCAGAAGTACGAGAGAAAATCGCAAACCTTGTGTTGTTTTCCGGTATAACAGATGAAATGCCTCTCTAAGCATGGGGGCAGCAGCGTGAGACGGGAAATTCGCACACATTACACTGTTCTAAAATACACGAGTCAAGAATGAAATTTGGGAGGAAAACCTAATATCCAGTGGAAACTAGTGGACCATAGTTCTCCACGTCATCTGAACCGTGGACTGAGGAGTAGTCTAAGTCAAAACGCACTGAACCGCGAAGTTGAGTACATATTAGGGATTTATTTTGATAAAATGGAAAGATTAAAATATTTAAGTCCCCCCCACCAAAAAAACATGTACAAGGTTTTACACTTACCGTTTTGAAAAGAATCAGGCTGATTAAACAAACTTTGCATATATTTTTAAACCACTTAGTACTTTACAAATCTGCTCTAACCTTAAAGACGGAAGATATCTTTCAACACGTGACTGCCAAGATCACGAAAATTTACCACAAAAGACATACCTCTATTTGGCACCAATCATCGTTTTTGCGTGGAAAATTGCATAATCGCATTTTCCCATCATAAAACGCATTAAAATGGTTTATGTGGACTACCAACCCTAAGTTCATAAAACTTCTAATTGCCTTACAGTTCAAGTTTAACCTCTCTGCAATCAATATTGTTCCTAATTTACCAAATCAAAAACGCCAGTCCAAATCACTGATTCAACGCGCTGCTATGGGATTCGACAATGGAAATTGATGAAAAGTTAGGGATTAAGCCATTCATTGGGAAAATCAGCGCTGGTCCCCGTCTCGAATATTGTGGTGGACTCTTGGAAATGGAAATCCATTTGTTTTTAGTAGGCAATGTCAGTATTTTCGAAAAATATTTTTTTTATGTAAATTAAAATTAATCATAGAGTTTTTTTTTACTTTTTTTCTATTTATAGAGAAGATCGGAGAAACTGGCGAGCACAGAAACTAATAAAGGACAAAAAATACACGGTCTCGAACCCGGTTCCTCTCGCTATTAGGCGTTGAGAAAGATCCACGGGGTCCACAGAGGACTGTGTTAATTGGATACCACCAGTGAACGAGCGCTATGTATTTCAGTCTTTATTTCAGCGTTTCAAGCGGCCGTAATTAATATTTTTTTATATTATGAGAATGGGAGGGCCTTAGATGCATGATTCTAGCAAGAATATATGCGAAGCGACACTCAATCCCAAAAATAACCTTCTGCTCTTTACTTTAACAGTTTTTGTAAGACAGATAATCAAGAATTCCATATTGCGATAGTAGTTTTCTATAGCATGGTTTGTGGCAGTCTTTGAAAAAAACAAATTAGCTTCTCCGCTTGCAATTAATGAGCTACTAACATGTTATAATTATTAGCCAATTTTGAAAAATTTTAGAATCAACTTTTTCCTATATAAAAATGCAGTTTGAACAGAGACTTGGTATACAATTTTTTAACGTTGTTAGATTTGTTTTCCATACTTCCCATCAAACAGAAGTTAGTTAGTTTCATGAAAAATAATTCCAAAGATTTTAACACAGCAACTTACACTGTAAAATGACAGCGTAAGTTAAAGGAAAATATTGTAAAAACATAAAGATTTTGTATTTGAAAAACAGGAAAATGTTGTTAATATATGCCAATTTCAGCCCTAGTTGTGATTGTTTAAAAGTGGATCTTTTCAAATTCATAAAAAAATACCGAGTTTGTGTCAGTCAAATTATCCGTATATTGAACAGAACTGCACTGATCTAAAATTTGAAAAAAAACGAGGAAAAATGTTGTAAATAGTTTATATCCAATGTTCAGGCCTATTCCTATTGTGATTTTTAAAGTGGAAATCTCCTCAAATCCATAAAAAAAAAATACGGGTTGCAGTCAAAGTTCCGTATATTTTAAACAGCAACCGGCAATTATCTAAAAATTTTACAACAAAACTGTAATACAAGCATTTTTTTTAAAAAAAATGAGTTGATATTGTGGATGGTCCTATTAAGTTTCAAAGTGTTCGTAAGTGCAAATGGTGCTTTATTTTCACGTTTTACAGTGAAAATGATTGGCTGATCTCATTTTGAGGATGATTAGCGTAATCACATTTAAACAGTGATTATAGTCCCATGTTAAACATCGCGGTTTTAGTCAGATAGATGTTATGCCATACACATCACAATCTCTTGTAGGGAATTCGCCAAATAAAACTATTTTTAAGGGTTTTGATTGAATTTATTTTTAGAGTATAGCGTATTATCTGTACATTATTACAGAATTTGTTGGCAGAATTGCGCAGTAAAATACTGCAAAAATTGACGATATTTTTACGGTATGTGAATGAATGAAGCTTATTCAGTGAGTCTTATTTCTTTGTTTGTTTTCGTTGCTCTTCTTTCTTAAACTATTCCTCTTTAAATGTTGTCCTTTCATTCATTATATTAAAATTATGATATTTGAAGACAGATAATTAATGATGATGAGGTGTCACGTATTATGATATGTGGTTGCTTTCTTCACTTCGACCCTCCACGCAACAGGTCCTTCCTATTAGGAGAAACCATTTAAACTGACGGGCTTTCCGGAAAGTTTATGTGAAATAAAACATTACTTTATGAAGTTGATAACACTATTATTGCATCGAAATGCTATATTATTTACGTGTATCACTTTAAGGAGGACCTTCATACATACTAAAACCACTTGTTCAAACTGGACACTAAAGGGGTAAAAATGACAAAATGGTTCATTTTCATTTTTTACCACACAGTGGTCAAACTTTTAAACTTAAAATAACGAAGTCAAAGATGACCCGCTTGTTAAAGAAACATCGGTGATTTATCCGACAGAGTGAAGATTGAAAAATTTGCGAAGGACTAGTTTAAAATTGACTGATAGTCAGTAGAATTCTCCTAAGTTAATTTTCCACGAAGAATTAACAGAAAAGGAAGGAGGAGGGAAACGGCAGTGTTCAAAGATAAACATTACATTCCATAGTGTTATTAGGAAAGTGTCCTTCGGACCATTATAAATAAACTAACCGATTTTGTCTTATTAGGCTGCGTTTGTTCGTATCACTTGCAGGCTATGTTAGAAACCAATACTTGTTCCAGACTGCAAAAATCTGATTGTTTGATGATTTTTTGGTTTATATGATATATCAAATCAAATCACTCTTAAAGGTGACAAATGGTTAGGATGTTAAATGACAAGTCCCCATAATGGAGCTGGAAGAAAGGAAAGATGTGGGGAACTATACTGGAGCTGGGATTTGGGGTAAGGGACCTCATCAATGGAGATGGATTTTATTAAAATCCCATCTCCATGTTATGGGCTCTTCCAACTAAATCCTGAATCGCCTCTTAATCTAAATAGAAACTAACTCGACTCCCATATACACTTAAAAATCAGATTAGCCAGCGGGGGGAGTCACCCACATAATTTGTACAATTTTGACACAATTTGGCTTCAAATTTAATTAAAATTGATCATCTTTGATACAATTTTAAAATGACAAACTATTAAATTAAATGAGATTTGTCCTCCATTTTTAATACTCAGAAAATTTAGAGAGCAACATTAATAGTATTTACATTTCCTTAAAGGAGAACCCCGTACAACGAATAATAGTAAAACAATATACACTACAAATAATATGACCAATATTCAAGTAGTTTCAAAGAAAACGGAATTATATTTAACCATAACAATGAATTAAATCACCTAGTATGACCATGTGCTATTAATATCGCGCTAGTGTATAACGTGTTATGCGATACGGCCGGCACGTTTCCGTCATACTTGCCATTGAAATAGACATTTGAAAGCATCTGTGCGGAAGGTGTATGACGATATACTGTGCCGTCCGCCATCGCATATAATACAAATTCACATATCCCATATACACTTAGCGCGAATTTCAAATACTTGTAGGCATGGTCAGACCAAAATGTTTTAATTCATTTTTATGGTTAGTTATATTGCATTTCCCATGGTGAACCCACTCCAATGTGTTCAATAATTGTTTTCTAGGGGTATCATTGTATTGAAGTTTTTTTTGTGACAGGTTCTCCTTTTAAAGTTACCGAAAAGATTTCACATTTATCATGGGTCGCTAAAAATAATGAAGTCACATTTTTTTGCAAACAAAGGTTCCATCAAAATATCCCCTAAAAAAGAACACGCTTTATTATTAGTGACAACAAACATTGTAAAATTTGGAATTTCATGACCAAAATATAAGCAATGCATAAAATTACCTTTTGTTTTCATTTTTAAGACATTCTGTAGCAACTACAAAGTAAGAAAATCTATTGGCGTGTATGATCTAATGAAATCATATCCATTGGACACTATATGGGGGCTGCCTTGAAATTTCGCGTCGCACAGTTATACCATACGATATGGTGAATTTGATACCGTAGGACTCAAGTTTTTTGTGAAGGTTCTTAGATCCAAGTCTCTCATAATCAATAATAGAATCGCAAGGGTACGAAGATGATTCTTAACACACATAATCATGATAATAGTTGGTTTCCAAACCTATATCCCTGTCCATGGTGTGGGGCCCTACACCGAACTCTCATTCATGTGAGGGGCATGTTATTAGTATATGACATGACTAGCATTATGGTCTTATACTTTTTCTTTGACATGATATCGTATTACCATCTCCAGAATGAAGTCTAAATTCGATTCCCTGATTGGGTCCCACCTATTATCAAAAACAATAACACGGTGCTATACTTAAACATACTGAACTTGGGTGCTTCATAGCTTAATCACAGTTAATTATACTGAGATTCTTCGTGCCTAAACTCATCTCACTTCTGATGACAAAGCTAAAATATAAGTATGTATTTTGTATGACCCTTTAGAAAAATGGAAACATCCAAATACTTTTTTGTTAGTTAAATTTAAAAAGTTCACTTTACAAACATAATACAACGTGGGCCAAAAGATAAAAGTGTTGCGTTTAATAAAACATGCCAAATTCTAAACCACCTTGGCGTAAAAGCCTAAACACCTGGCGGTATACCCCAAATGATGAATATGTTTTGATGCTAAACAGATTTAGATATTTAAATGTTTAAACATACATAGTCGCATCCAAAAAAAATTGTGCATGATATTTAAAGCACAAAAAATTGACCTGACCTGTCTACTCAACTGTTGACGCAGAGTTGATTTTCAGGATCTACATATTTGTGATTTTCTATGTGAAAAATAAGGATGTGGTGAAAATGAAAATAAGGTAGATATGAAAGATTTTCCGGTGATCCATTTTACCCCATTTCAAGGGGATTTCACAGTTAAGCTGGGTTTTAAGTTCCATCATTTGGTTGAATATGTGACAAATCTTTTCTGATATCACACAACATATCTACAAATACTTTTCTATTACTAAACGCGATCCATCACTGAGTTTAGTTTTGAAATATGTGACTAAATTAGAGAAAGAACGTGCTGAACATGATTGTTTGCGATACACGAATTAAGATTTATATCTTTTCCTCATCATACCTTTAATGAAACAAGTTTATATAGTTTTTCATATTAAGTCATTTTTGGTCTTAATTTTTGCTAGAACTCAGCTAATTATACGTTTATACAAAAACCAATTCTTAAGCATGTTGCTTGATTCTTGCACATAACCACAAGGTAGCGGCAAAAGCTTTTAGTAAGCAAAATTGTTCTCCTTAAAACCCCCTAAAAAGAAACCTTCAAATCTTTGTAGACCAGAAACAAGTTTTTAAACAGGAAATTATTTTAAGAACCAAATATCCATTTTTTGTTTACAAAAGACATTATTTCGCAATTCCACCCTGCCTCGCAATTTCGTTATAAGGCACCCGATGTGCTTATGATTTTTGATAACCATTGGATCGCTACCTGGTTTCACCCTTCCATTGACATCAAATAATACCAACATACCTAGTACGGCTGAAGTCATCAAGTCCCGCGAGCCAGCAAAATTCCATGTCTAAAATTTATTTTTTTTTGTAATGGCTTTCTACTGATGATGTTAATGCAATAATGCGCATTTTTTTTTTTAAATATCCGTATATGCATGTGTTGGGCCTCATCCAATGGACGTGGCCAAACATGTGAGCTCATTGGGATTAAGCGTACTAATGTAATTCTTTTCTGTTTTTTTATCAGTGGATGTATTCCTAATAAATGATAGAATATTTAGAAACCATTTGGCCGATGCTGAATCTGCATTTTTGCAGTGGATAATACCATGTCCAATTTGGAGATTTCCAGCTGTATAGAACCAGTTAACATCCTACGTCACTTCTTTTGTTGCCTGCGATCCATTCCTGCGAATCGTTAGGGCCGCATAGTATAAACTCTAACAGAATACAATTGCCAGTGTGTAACCAGTCAGCCGACCTATTTCAAGATCCCTGGCCCTAACATGTGTACAAACATTGCTGTTAACTGTTCTATATAGGGGTACAATAGCCAATGAACTGTTAGTAGTTAGTTGAAGCTATAGACAGCTCAATCACTGTACTTTGTTGGATACACGTCACATAATAAACCAATTCTTATCCAGTCAGAGTGCATAGCTTTCAAGATTGATTAACATACATTTGCATACATTTGATTTGTAGAACCCCAAAAAGAGCTCTTTAGTAATTAAGAAATTGTTCTTAAAGTTTTGTAGACCAGAAACACAAAGTTTTTACCAGTTTTAGAACCAAAATAAGTCATATTGTTTTGTTCACAAAATACCTGTACATAAGCACCCAAAAAGTGCTCTGGAACCATTACATCACATGTACAAAAATGTTTTGCACGTCCCTGTCACTGAATGCCCCTATGGTTTTGGAAGCTCCCCCTTACAACCCCCCCCCCCCCCCGAAAAAGGTGGATTTCACATCTTCCGAAAAATTTCCTGGGTGCAATTTTCGCTTGCATTTTTTTTGATAATTAAAAAGAATTATAAATTGTGTTATTTTTAATATCAAAGGTATATGACCCAAAAACCTTCTCGAAAAGTGTGGAATTTCCTCTTTTTTTTGGAGAGAATCGAGCCCCTGTAGTTACTCTAAAAGAGTAAAGTTCACTCTTTTTGCATTAAGAGAGATATTGGAGGACATCGCGGCGTTCAAAGGTTTCTCAAATAGCTACGCCATATGATATCCCAGGCACGTATGCATTCTGCACAGTGCAGTGACTAAGCGTGCAAAAATCACTCTTACATTATCTAAGGAAAAACTCCTATATGGCTTAACAAGTGTTTAGTAAACTCTTGAAATGGTATTCTTCTACACGTGCGTATTCCTATTGTGGCCAACATTGCCTTTTTGACTTTATAACCAGGCCAAAGTTGTAAATTCATAAATATTCATAATTACGTGTACATTCTTGTTTCTCCAGGAAAAATTATATAAAATACGGATATGAACAGGCTCGATCCAGGAGAGGGGGCGCGCCGCCTCCGTAATTCTGAAATTCTTTCAAATCACCCATTTGGACAAGTACAGTTAGTTACAGCCTTTCAGCCCCCGGTATTTGACGTTTTTTCAATCTGGATCCGCCCCTGATTTTACTCAAACGATCTTGGGTTTGATATCTGTAACCCCCTGTTATCCCTATCAATATGGCCTGGCAATTACCTATTATTGACTGTTATTATAACCCTTCAAGCTTATGACGCATGTATGAATATGTGCAAACATGAGCTACCATAGCTTAACATTTTTAATAATTATTCGTCCTTACCATGCTTTTTTCAGAAACTGGAGAAGCTGAAAACTAGCAGAAGCTAGTAGGTGAAGTAACGCGACACAGTGGTCCACCGGATGGAATAAGCTGTCACCATGCATGTTCGCATTTTAACTTGAACTTCAAGCTTAAAGCTTATCACGTGTTCAATTATGATACTGTTTACCTTCATGTTAGTGACACGTTTAACAACGCATTCAACGTTGGGCATATATGGCTGCGCTGCTGCCTGCTACGTCGGTCTTGATGTACACATTACAGACTCAGATTACAATACTTTGACATAGTGGAACTTGATACTTAGTCAAGTGAAAAGGTTATAGTAGTTTCCCGTTATATCTTCGCTGGGACAGGCCCACAGACACGTATGTCCAGGTGATGTATGCATGTTATTTCA
>JAMKCH010008725.1:0-58057 GCA_023653785.1 Ophioderma brevispina
ATTGGCCCATCACCTCAACTGAAGGCCCTAGTTCAGTACCCCGAGGGAATCATGTCTCTTTCCTGATAAAATGCAGTAATTAAAAAAATTTGACTGCTCAGAGGGAATGATCAAAATAACTACCCTAGGTGCTGGGGACATGGCCTACTATTTTGCCCAATACCGAATATCAAAGGAAATAATTTGGAGGTATTTTTGCAACCATTTTCAGAAATATAGAGCAGTCCCAATATTTTTATATATTTATATAACATTAAACTAATTTTTAAAAAACTTGTAAAAAGATCGGCTGCTACCGCAACTCAAGCTTTCGCCTAGTCATGGTTCATCAATTGCAGGACTCTCTACCACAAAGTCTCGAACTGCTCTAGACATTCGATTTGTTTACAGTATTAGCATCAAGATGTCTCCATTTTGGTGTCAAAATGTACATAAATTTCTCAACGGTGAAATGTAAACACGCAAAAATATCAGCAGACCATATGATCGATGCAGTGTCAAAGATCGGGTCGCTGATCAGGTCAGATCAATCACCATGAGGCACGGGTGAATTGCAGATGCAATGCAGGGAAAACAGTTCCCTAGAAAACAGACATTTTCTGTGGGGGAAATAGATTTCCTTCCATGGGGACATTTTTCCTCCTGCCTGTGAACTTTTTGGGACCTCTAGTTCTCAAATTTTTGACACTTATTCCACCACATCAAATGACAAATATTTTTGTTTATAAACAAATATGATCATGAGAGATCTTGTGGAATCTTTTGGCCCCCAGTTTACCTAGGGAACCAATAGATTTCCCACCAATGGGGTCTAGCGATCATGCAATCTCGTAGATCGGACATCTTCCTGACATCCTGCCTTAAATCAAATACTGAGAAAACTTTTTAAAGGAATTGCTTTCCAAGTTAGAGATTGGCAAGGTGGGTTAATCGGGAAAACTGCGTAACATTCCAATTATCATTGGATGAAAATGAATATGCTCTAAAGGGTGCCTTAGGCGATATGTTATCCAGATGAGTCATGAAATTTGGTCAGCGACTCGTATTGATTTTCTTTTTCCAAACCACAAGTTTATTTTGAATTGCCATTCACAGTAAAAAGTTTAAAATCAGTTTAAGGAGGGAAAAATCAAAAGGGTCGTTTATAGGACTGCATTGATTGTTTTTGGTTTGGGGTTTGCAAAAAGTTCAGATTTTATTCGGCATAAAACAATGTCATTTAATTGGGAGGCGTGGTCCTAGCGTTAGAGGTGCTGCCTGTGGCAGTCGAGGTGCTTTCCTGTGGCGCAAATTCGCCAAAATTCTCGGCTTAATCCCGGTTGGTTAACTTGCTGGGATTTTATTGAGTACTCAATTCTGGATTTGATCTGTTTTAACCAGCTATTGATTAAATACAGAATACCGCTCACCTCCATGGTTCACACTTGGAATTGGGCCAAATGAATCCTGAAAGCATCCCGTTTTTTCGGAGGGTCTGTTCGCTGGCAGTCCCTGTAGAGTCTCAACTGTACATACAACCAGTGTCGAATAAGAGTAGGGTTAAAAACCCAAACTGTTCAAATCTGCCCGCACATCAAAGTGGACATGTTGGAGCAATCTGTAATCGTGGATCACACGTGGCCCCGATCAGCTTGTACGCACAATCGTTACCACTGACTTGTGGGTAACCTAAGAATTTAGAAGTGATAGCGGACCTTTTTGGGGAAGGAACCTTTTGGTGAATTAGTGGATAGGATTGCGTCACACAAATTGATAAAACTTCATGATCTTAATTATTAATAATAAATCGGAACATACGAAAATGAAAGCTTGGCATCTTTGAAGTGTTTAGCACGACTAGTTTGATTTAAAAGTGGGTGAGGTTTAGGAGAATTTCGTTTGCTATTACTGGGTGAAAAAGCTTTGTGTTCATACTGCCCATGGAAATACTTGTTCATGTTCTTCATGACAATCTTTGGTATTCTATAGTGATTTAAAACAAAAATTAGACCCCCCCCCCCCAGATGACGTATCACGCATTTGCCACATGAGACTGAGTGAATTCCGAGCATTTGTCTCGCAAGGAACTTGGTGTAAATTTGAAATGATCCAGATGCAAAGAAAATGGCACATGTGCCACAAGTTTAATGGATGAATTTTCCAATTGACAAATGTGGGCATAATAGGGACATGGGCATTTTAATGGAATGAATATGGGGTGTATGGTTTATTAAAATATCCCAATGTATATGCAAATAATTAGATGATTAAATTGAGAAAATGGATTTGAGATTTCCATTATGTACACATGCCATTGGGAATGTAAACATTTTAGAATTATATAATGCAAAATCTAAGTATCCTATAGATTTTAAAATTCAAGTACTAGGTATGTTGGTACTTATTTTGGTATCAATGGAAAGAGGATCCACTGGTATATAAGCATTCCCGAGGGGGTTGGTAACTACTTTCCTTGGTAATCGCTGTTACCTAAAAGATTGGTAAGGCCCCCCAAAAAAAGTTTGTCTCGGAAGAAATGTGAAAAGTACAATTGCAGATTATGGGAGGAGCAGGAACTAAGATTTTAGTAGCCAGATGAAATTGGATTATCCGATCCGAATAAAAACAAAAACAACTAGATCTGTGCTCTTTGCAAGAGCACGTATAAGTTAGGCGGGGAACAATGACCCTAGATGGCCCCAGAATGACCTCTGGACTTATAACTTTTGAAAATTCCTCAAGCCAATTCATGCACAAGTCACACGGATCATGTTACATAATCTGTAGGAGTAGTGATTTGAAATGTAACATAATTTGAAGTATTTTGACCTTTGACCACTAAACCCTAGGTCAAGTGATGAAGTCATAATCGACTTTTATTTACCTCTCATCAAGTCCTACAAGATGGGCTATCAAGATTTTTTTTTTAAATTTTAACAGTTAATGAGTTTGACCCTATTGACCCCAGATGACCCCATATTGACTCTTGACCATAACTTTTTGTTAAGGGTCTTAAGTCCATTCATAATGCATACTCGCTCACTTAAGGCTTTTAATCTAGAGTAGTGTATGTTGAAGTGTAACGTAATTTGAAGTATTTGACCCCCTAAAACGATGGGTCGGTGATAAGTCATGATTGACTTTTAGTGACCCTTTATCAAGTCCTACATGAATGGTTAAAAAAGATTTCTATTTGACCTTGTTTTAAATTTTAAACATAGTAAATAACTTTGTACCTGTGACCTCCCTACGTGACCTTTGACCCAAAAGCACAACTTTTGTGGTTTAAATTCCCAATCAAGGAGGTGGAAGAAGCAAATTGTCCAGAAAGAAAAGAAGAAACGGTAAGAAACAAAAGTAATGTTCGGCGGCATACCGCCTACTTAAACACGAGGAAACCAGGAAAAAATAACAGCATGAATGGTAAAACCTAACTGCATCTTAACGTACATAAGGAATCTTTTATGAAGGCCTAAATGTTTTAAAACTATTCCCGATCATTTTTTTTAGCCTATGAAAATAAATATGGAATACGGTCACTCATAAACCTTCCCACAAAACGCCGAAACCTCACCACCACTTACACGATGCAGCTTTGGAAAAGAATTTTTGTGGACTCTTACAAATTGATATTGAAGAGACGCACAAGAAATACAGAAAAACGGGATTTTGTTTCCTGGCTAAAAAATGAGTGGACTACTGGATATATTCGTGTTTTTTTTTACTTGACGAAACATACCTACACATAACTTGTGTTTAAATCCACTCTAACTCTTTCTTTATGTTCTTTTGTTTCAGAGCTAAAGACTTATTTCTTCTTTGAAATTTGCCCAATTTGCGTTTTTATTTACACCAGGAATAATCTCGACATTTGACCGAGATTGTTCCCAAATTCAAACTGCTTCAAAATAAGATAATATTCATTAACACTATTTTCAGATAAATAACTTGATATCGGTTAGCATGCACGATCAGCTGCCCAAAAATCGATTCACTCTATTGTACACTGATTGATCTGCAAGTATTAGAAGGCCTACAGAACACACCGTCAGTCATGGTTTAAGCGATACCATGTACTTCAAAGCAATACGTTGTTATTTCTACAAATACAGTTGACAAGTCAAATTCTTTGAAAGAAAAATGAAAGGTAAGTTAACAAATTGTTTTCAAACAATGTATTTGAATCTTATTTCGTTGTTGTCTTAATAACAATGCACATTGTTTTTCGTATAAAGAGGAAAAAAAATAATAAGTTTTATATTTTTATTTTGAAGTCGAATTGCTCAAGACCAAAAACAACCTCGTTCACCGGCTTGCGCCCTCTTGATGTAACATTGTTATATTAGTACGATGTCCTTACGGATGGTTGCGGTAAGGCTACCGAACGAAACACTCCAGGGCTATTGACCGATAAGGCTACCGACCCCTGGGGTTAGGTAGCCCTATACGGCTACGAGAAACACTTCGATTAAAGGAACCGACTTTCCCCAAAGAAGTTTTTTTGAAAGTTCACTATAAAGAGTTTTGAAGTAAAAAAGGAACAAATACCAAGTTAACAATAACTTATTGTAGAGAAGATATCCATGTGATACTGAACTGATCGCGTGCCCTTTAAAACTAGATTAATTGCAATTACCCAACTGTTTCTATTAATCTTTGATCCCTACAGAGGAAATAACCTTTCAAAGTGACTATAACTACGTTAACTAACTGAAATAGAATATCGATATTCTAAATACACAAAAACTATTACACTGATAAGTTCGCACCATAAATAAACCTTACATCACCATGTCCGTCCACCTTATTGGCATCTTAAAATAATGGATAGACAAAAACATTTGTGAGCCCAGGAAGTTTAAAAGTATGACGGGAAAGGGAATATAAACGAAAAAGCACAGCGGTCCGGAAAAGTGTGGAGTCTGTGTCACAGATTGCGAAAGATCTCAATCTAATGGTACTACTACTACTGCGCGAGAGATTAAACGTTACAGTCCGTCATAGAATGTGTGTAAATACACTAAATCTCAATATCTCCGGAAAAAAAACGGAGGGGTTCTATGGAAGTTTTGGTATCAGAGGTCCGTTCTATGTTTTGTTTTAAATATGTAGCGTAATTGGGTCTGAACCTATAGACACTAGCGAGAAAATTGAAAACGTTTTTGTCCGGGTCCTTCGGTACCGCAACACGAAAGTTACCACGACAAGCTCTACGGGCGAATCCATTTTTCCCACAATGCCTTTCGTAATTATTCCAGTCTGAGAATTTTCAAACACTACGCCAACTTTTTTTTTTCAATTTTAGAATCAGGATTACGTACTTAACCGGACCGCCGTAGGAAAGGGTAAAACATTGACACTTCCTCAATATTCAAATGTAAATAACCTCGATCAAAGTTTGATTTTAGAACTGGGGGTGTATACATTTATGCACTTCACCCTCGTTTTTGTTTTGTGGTCCCTTAGATCGTCCATGTGAATTCAAAGGTCGAATACAAGTTGACATAACCCATTTTTTTTATCATTTATCAACTATTCCAATTCTATGCTTTCTGACAAAACATGTTGACCAGCTTGACTGGTCCTTTAAGAATCAATCCAAGTCTTGGACATTCACATGGTGTCATATTGGGAAAAAATCACGACATCAAATCAAGCACGGGTGAGTATTAAGATTGTTGTCATAATAAAACAAGAACATGAACCGACAAGCATGATATTTCTTATTACGGTACGGGGCAACTTACGGACATTTAATAAGTGATCGTCATCGCAATGTATATTTGTGGAAAACGTTCAAAATTATCGGACTCTGGCAAATACTAATCGAAAAAAATGCCGAGACACTTTTTGTGTTTGTGGCCAATTGTATAAATTCTTGATGTAATTACTGATGTTTAGATTTGTTTGCGTTTTCCATAATATGAAGATCGTAAAAACAACAAACAGACAAGAATTCATGCAGCACGATGTTGTGGACAGGACGGAATTAAAATGTAGGTTCCACACTACTAATAAACTGGTCTGGCCCCACTAGCCGCAAGAGTATTTGGTAAAAAGGGCAAAAAAGCGTCGAGTTTAAGTAAAAATTAAAACAATAATGAGAACTATGGCAAATTGTTTTTGTTGTGAGATATCAAGTCAATGAGACTTTCAATAAACAAGTGTCTGAATTTTCAAACGCCCTCACCTACTATACTCTAGTATGCTCATGGTGGTTTGTATGCAATTATGTCGCAGAGCTTAACCTTCAGGATCCAATAATTGAAGGTTCCAGGAGCACTTTTGATTGGTAACATAATTCCCCTGACGCCGAAAATGCTTAAATGGCCAGCCTTTTTTTGGGGGGCACGCCCCTTTTCAGCGAAGTACTACTGACTGTACATGTATGGCACGTCGCATATTGTGGCCCGACAAATCATGCCTCCAGGCCTATGACCAGTCTTATATCTTCATAAGGCAGGTCTATCAATTATTTTTCTATTCAATCACCACAACTCTGAGGGTTTTTTCTGATTCCAATCTCCAAATCTAAAATACAAATTAAATCATATAAACAAATTTTGTCCTGGAGAGTGGGGGATTCGAAACCCACGACCATTAGATAACAAGACGAGCGAGCGCCCACAGACACGCCACGCACTCCGAGTCGTTCTTTCAATACTTCATATAAACATTAACGGAATAAAGCGCACACATAACAATGATAGCGCCCTATGAGACGAGTTGAAAATAATATGCTCCTGGAGCATGATTTCGGGCCAAACAAAATCTCCAAGATCGACGGCTAATCTACAGAACCGTTGAGACTCGGAGGTTGCGAGACCACTCAAATTGTGCCGGAAATGGCCACATTATGGTAGGTCAGTACCAGTAATATATTTTATATCCAAAAAGTCAAATGTTTTAAGTTATAATTGTCAAAAAACTGATTTCACCATATTGCGCACAACTAATTGGACATGAATTATAAGGTTTCATGCAAAACAGGAAGGGGATGATCACCATACCCTTGGATTTTGCTCTACTCTCCTCAGGATAATTTTTGGGGGACCGCTCGCTAATGGTAGGCCACAAAAAGAAAATTTCGTATGCCTTTCCGTTTTCAAATTGCAGCCGGTCAAAATGTGGACTTTTGAGCAAAATTGGTTAATATTAGTTGAAAACCATGGCGCATTTTGATAAGTGCTGTTGCAAACATGTATTTGCGCCAGCCAGAATTCAAATCAGTTATGATGTTTGTATTGCAGAGTTATTGACCATTGGATTCAACTGTGGGATTATAATCAGCATTTTAATGGTACTCCTTTCGTTTCAGGGGGGCGGGGTCAAAATTCGCCCATCGTCTAAAGTGAAAAGATATTGTTTCCATTTTATAGGGGCTAAGTAATGTAAGTTAAAGTTCCTTTAAGCAGCAAGTTAAATGCCCCTGAAGGAGTTTAAATGATCTGAAAGCACCCTGACTTGCTAAAGCATGCTTGTGACCATGAAACGCCAAAAATGAAGACCCCCGGTATGCCTCTGAAAAAGTCACTCTAAAATAACATGAACTTAGACAGCACGCCGCTTGGTGGGAAAAGCGACTTACACCACGTGTCATCTTGTAGGGCCTAATGGCAAGTGTAAAAGCTGCTGAAGGATCTTTTAAAATAATATAAAAAAAATATTGCACTAACTATGCGGTTCCATGTGAAAGCAGGCTATAAAAAGTTCATTGACCCTAAAAGTTGGGCCCCATTTTTTGTGGTTTTACAAAGGA
The DNA here is from genome assembly GCA_023653785.1 of Ophioderma brevispina. Taxonomy (NCBI): domain Eukaryota; kingdom Metazoa; phylum Echinodermata; class Ophiuroidea; order Amphilepidida; family Ophiodermatidae; genus Ophioderma; species Ophioderma brevispina. Next base: position 7,739 of record JAMKCH010008725.1, read on the forward strand.
AAAGGTCGCTAAATTACTCAATTTTTTACGCCGCCGCACTCCAGGATACCATTGGCGAGCTAATTGAGTGGGGGGGGGGCAAGCTTGCCCCCCCCCCAACACACACTAAATCAGATAGGGGAGAAAAAGAGGGGAAGGGGAAAAAAAAAAGGAAAAAAAAAAGGAGCGCAAAGAGGAACAAGAGAAGAAGGGAGAAAGAAAAAAGAGGGGAAGAAAAGAGGGGAGGAAGAAGAGAAAGGGGAAAGAAGGACAGAGGAAGGGGAAGACGAGAAAAGAAGAATGAAAACGGGGAAATTGTTGTGCTTGAAACACTAATTTTTAGCTTTAATGGCAAAACCCAGGACCCAGGACCTTACGGGAGTTCCGCCCCTAGGACCCACGTACATTAATCATTCTCATGCAAGTAACAATTGGTTAATTTTGGAGACTTTTCATGGGACCACGGGGGGGGGGGGGGCCATTTTGAAATTCTGGGGGGGGGAGCAAGTTTTTTTTGGGCATGGAAATCTTTGATATTTGGCGTGTTTATGAGTCACAGCTATGCAGTTAGTGCCTTTAGATCACTTTATTTTAAAGACCCCTCAGCAGCATTTAACTCTGCCTATTAAATCCCTATGGATTAAAAATATTTCCACTTTACGATGGGGCCATTTTGACCCCTCCCCAATTGAAAACGAAAGGAGTAAAAATTATAAATGCTGTTTATATCCCAGTGAGTCAAAAGGTTAATAGTTCTGTGTGATGCAAGACAACGTCAGAACTAGCTATAACTGATGAGTTTGGAGCAGATACATGTTATAACGGCACTTAAAATGCCACGGTGGTCCCGATTATATTACCCAATTGTGTTCAAGGTTACACAATTTTACGGGCTGCCGTTTGAGAAACGGAAAAGGAAATATGAATTTCTGTTTGTAACCTACCTTAGTTACCCTAACACTTACAGCTCCTAACAATATCCCTGAGGAGGGTTAGAGCAAAATCCAAGGTCGATGGTGAATTCCCTTCCTATTTTGGCAAGAAAACCTAGAATTCATTAATAATTGTATCGTGCGCGATATGGTGTGAAATCAGTTTTTGACAATATCTTAAAAACCTTTGGCTTTGGATATAAAATATATAATAACCCCACCATAATGTGGCCATTCCGCATTTGTGAGTGGTCTCCACCTCCTAGGTCCCACGGTTCTGTAGATACAGTCAGTAATTAGTACGTCAATCACAAGGGGGCGTGACACCCCAAAAAGGGGCGTGGCAATTTCCGCATTTTCGGCGTCAGTGGAATTATTGTTACCAACCAAATATTGTTCCTGACCTTCAATAGTGGGATTCCTGAAGAGTTTTAGCTCTGGACATATAAGCCCAATAAAAAACCACCCCATGACGCTAACTAATCCATAGCTGCCATCTTCCCAAACTTCAGACTTTAATGTGAAAATCGACTAGATTTAAATAAAAGCAAAAACTACAAGTAACGAGAGGACTGCTCAAATAATAATATTCCCAGCCACTTTTTGTGTTTGTGGCCAATTGTATAAATTCTTGATGTAATTACTGATGTTTAGATTTGTTTGCGTTTTTCCATAATATGAAGATCGTAAAAACAACAAACAGACAAGAATTCATGCAGCACGATGTTGTGGACAGGACGGAATTAAAATGTAGGTTCCACACTACTAATAAACTGGTCTGGCCCCACTAGCCGCAAGAGTATTTGGTAAAAAGGGCAAAAAAGCGTCGAGTTTAAGTAAAAATTAAAACAATAATGAGAACTATGGCAAATTGTTTTTGTTGTGAGATATCAAGTCAATGAGACTTTCAATAAACAAGTGTCTGAATTTTCAAACGCCCTCACCTACTATACTCTAGTATGCTCATGGTGGTTTGTATGCAATTATGTCGCAGAGCTTAACCTTCAGGATCCAATAATTGAAGGTTCCAGGAGCACTTTTGATTGGTAACATAATTCCCCTGACGCCGAAAATGCTTAAATGGCCAGCCTTTTTTTGGGGGGCACGCCCCTTTTCAGCGAAGTACTACTGACTGTACATGTATGGCACGTCGCATATTGTGGCCCGAAATCTGCTCCATGACATGACCAGCCTTATTATCTCATAAGGCAGCTATTCAATATTTTTCTACTTCAAAATCACAACGTCTGATGTTTTATGATTCCAATCTCCACTCTAAATACAAATTTTAAATATAAACTAATTTTTGTTTCCTGGAGTGGGATTCGAAACCCACTACACTTAGATTAACAAGACGCGCGCCACAGACACGCCACCGCAAATCCGGTCGTTCGTTTCAATCTTCATATAAACATGAAGCGGAATAAAGCGCACACATAATTAATAATGAATAGCGCCCCCTATGGAGAACGAGTGAAATAAAGGCTCCTGGAGCATGATTTCGGGCCAAAATCTCCCAGAATCGCCTGGATCTACAGAACCGTTGGACTAGGAGGTTTCGAGACCCATCAAAATGTGCGGAATTGCCACATTATGGTAGGTCAGTAATATATTTTTATAGATGCCAAAGTCAAAAGGTTTTTAAGAGAATTTGTCAAAAACTAAAACTGATTTCACATATTGCGCACTATACAATTAATTACGAATGAATTCATAAGGTTTTCTTTCATGCCAAAACAGGAAGGGATTTCACCATACACAAACCTTGGGATTTTGCTCTAACTCCCCTCAGGGATAATTTTTGGGGACGCTAAGGGGAGGCCACAAAAGAAAATTCGTATTCCTTTCCGTTTTCAAATTGCAGCCGGTCAAAAGTTGTGACTTTTAGCAATTGGGTATATTAGGTGAAAACCGTGATTTTGTAATGCTGTTGCAACAGTGTATTTGCGCCATAACTCATCAGTTATGATGTTTGTATTGCACAAGTTATTGACCATTTGATTTCAACTGTGATATAATCAGCATTTTTAATGTTACTTCCTCTTCGTTTTCACAGGGGGGGGGGTCAAAATGGCCCATCGTAAAGTGGAAATAAGATTGTTTTTCCATTTTATAGGGGCTAAGTTAATGTTAAGTTAAAGTCCGTTCAGCCATCAAGTTCAATGCCCCTGAAGGGAGTTTAAATTAATCTGAAAGCACTGACTTGCTAAAGCAATGCTTGTGACCATGAAAACAGGCAAAAATGAGACCCCCCCCCGTCATGCCTGAAAAATGTACAAAATAACACCTGAACTTGACGGCAACGCCGCGTGGTGGAATAGCGACTTCTAGACTTCTAAAAAAACCGTGTTTTTCATTTTGTGTAGGCCCTAATGGCAAGGAAACAAGCTGCTGAAGGATCTTAAAATAATATAAAAAAAATATGCACTAACTATTCCGGTTCCCATGAAGCAGGCTAAAATTTCATGACCCCTAAAGTTGGGCCCCCCTTTTGGTGGCTCAAATGAAAAGTCGCTAAAATTACACTCAATTTTTTACGCCGCACTACCATTGACTACCATTTGGCGTAGCCTAATTGAGGAGGGGCAGTGGCAAGCTGCTGCCCCCCCCCCACATCACACACTAATGAGAAGGGGAGCCAAATTATGAAGGAAAAACGGAAGGAGAACAAGAGAAAGACAAAAGAGGGAAGAAGAAGAAGGGGAAAGAAGAGAAGAGGAAGGGGAAGACGTAAAAAGATGAACGGGGAATTTGTGCTCTGAAAACACTAATTGTTAGCTTCTCAATGCAAAACCATGACCCCAGGACCTTACGGGAGTTCCGCCCCTAGGATCCCACTACCTTAATCATTCCTCATTCAAGTACAATGGGTCAATTTTGGATACTTTTTTCTGTCGGACCACGGGGGGGGGGGGGGGGGAGGCATTTTTTTTTGGGCATGGTAAACTTTGATATTTTGCTTGTTTCAATGGTCACAGCTATGCAGTTAGTGCTTTTAGATCATTTAAAGACCATTCAGCAGCATTTAACTCTGCTTTTAGATCCCTATTGGATAAAAATCTATTTCCATTTACGATGTGGCCAATTTTGTACCCCTCCCCCCCAATGACAACGAAAGGATAAACATTCAAATGCTGATTAGATCCCAGTTTAGATCCAAATTTTTAATAGTTCTGCTGGTGGCAAATACAAACGTCATAACTTGCTATAACTGATTGAGTTTGGACAGAGCAACTGTTATAACGGCACTTAAAATGCACGGGTTGTCACCTCTTAAATTACCCAATTTTGCTACAGGTCACCCAATTTAGGCTGCGTTTGAGAACGGAAAGGAATATGATTTTCTGTTTGTCACCTACCCTTAGTTACCTCTAACACTTACAGCTCCTAACATTATCCTGAGGAGAGTTAGAGCAAAATACAAGTCGATGGTGAACTCCCGTCCTGTTTTGGCATGAAAACTATTAAATTCATTCATAATTGTATATTGCGCGATATGGTGAAATTCAATTTTTGAGCAATATCCTAAAAACCTTTGACTTTTGGATATAAAAATAATACTAACCCCCCATAATGTGGCCATTCCGAAATTTTTGAGTGGTCTCTCAACCTCCTAGGTCCACCGGTTTCTGTAGATACAGTCAGAAGTACTTCACACTCAAAAGGGGCGTGACAACCCCAAAAAGGGGCGTGGCCATTTCGACATTTTCGGCGTCAGTGGAATTATGTTACCAACCAAATAGTGTTTCCGACTTCATTGTGGATTCCTGAAGAGTTTAGGTCTTGGACTATAATGCATAAAAAACCACCATGAGCTACTAGAGTACATAGCTGACCACTTCCAAACTTCACTTTAACGATAATCGACTAGATTTAAATAAAAGCAAAAACACAAAGTAACGAGAACTTCTCAAATAATAATATCACAGCACTTAAAAGATGCATGTTTGAATTATTGAGGAAAATGTACTAATATAATGATGTAACAATGCTTATAATAACTTTATGGAAATGTTTTAATATCCACTGACACGCATACAACCATTTCGAAGAAAAATAAATAAATCAAAGTCTAAACCAAGATCACCATTGATACCAAGATTAATTAAAATGATAAATAAAAAAAGTAGAATTTATAAACAATATATCAAAACAACATTACAAATTACCACAAAATAGAACAAATATAAGACACTAAACACAAAGTTAATATAAGCTCTTAAGACTGCTAAAAACCATATTTTGTAACTCACTTGTAAAAAAAGAACAGACAAAATTAAAACACATGAACATACTAATATATAATTAATAAAAACCATACTAGACCTTGTAATAACATGAAAAAATTATAACTTAAATGAGCAAATTATAAATGATCCTAACAAATTCCACAGATGTCATTTAATGACTTTCTTCATAAACAGATAAAGGCCCAAATCAGGTTAAACAAATTCCAAATACTAATACCATCTTTTCAACTTATCTCACTAATCCAAATGATAGTACAAATGGTCTTTACTCCGATCACAGAGGATGCAGTAATTAAAGTTATCAATAATTAAATGCTACAAAAAGTCCCAGGTCATTATGGCATTCCGCCTTAATTTATTAAAAAACTTGCTAGAGAATTTAGCTTCCCCTAACCACATTTACAACATGTCACTAAACAGGCATAGTACCTGATCAACTACAAAAAAGCCAGGGTAATTCCATTCATAAAAAGATAACTAAGACAAATTACTAACTACAGACCAATTTCAGTTCTACTGGTTTTGCAAAATTGTATTTAAGAGCGTGCTTGTTTTTAATAGATGTATCTCATTTTTAGACAAACACAATTACTCTTTGAAAAGTCCATTCGGATACCGTCCGAACACTCCACAAGTATGGGGTATAACAAGCTTGTGCATAAAATTTTACTAAAGCTTCTAATAATAATCAACAACTGCTGGGGTATTTTGGACCTTTCCAAGCTTTGCCACCATAATCATGACATCCTCTAGCTAAAATGTATCAACTATTGCTTCAGAGGTATTGTCCCCTTGGACTGGTCAAAAATTACCTCAAAACCAAACCAGTTTGTGATTACAATAGTCACAAATCTACCACAAATATATCGACACCTGTATGCCACAAGGCTCTATTCTAGGACCCTTGGGATTTATCATTTCTGTTAATGATATTCCAAAAATGCTGCTCACGATTGTCTTTTATAATTATATGCAATGATACCAGTTCGTTTACATCAACTCATGAATGTTATCAACTAACACAATTATGATAATGGTATCATAACAAACATCTGGTTCAAGGTCAAATAACTTTCACTAAAATCTTAAGAAAACTAAATACAACATGGCTTTTTGCTCTCAAAATAAAACAAACAAACTAAAAAACATGTGATATCTCAATCGATATACTAAAATAAATCAGTTAATGCCTTTAAAATTTTAGGAAGTCACTATTGACCAAAACCTTACCTGGAAAAAAGAAAAATCAGCATGAGGATTAGGAAGACATGTTCTAGTAGTATTGGAATTTTTATATAAAGTTAAAACATTTTCTCTACCTGAAACTGCACTTCTTTAGTCTCTATAACAACTGTTTTCTCTCACACATTACATATGGTTCACTGCATGGGCAAGTGCATGCATTCTGAAATGGGGAAAAACTGCATATTCTTCAAAAGCGTGTGCACTGGGAGCAGTGAGCAATAGTGATTACGAATTGCAATCAAATCCTTTTTTGTTAAATACACTCAACTAAAATAATGATTTTTTTAAACTTCATATAATATTGGGTACTTCATGTACAAATGTAGCAATAAGCTGTTACCACCACCACCTGAAAATGAGAGGAGGCAGAGTGGGGAGGGGGTACGAGGTAAGTCATCTAAAAGAAGAGAGGATAATTTTTGAATAAAAGGAGAGCGGGTCAAGGAAGAGGAGGTAGGAGAGAAAGGGGAGGGGGAGGGAGGGGAGGCAGAAGAACGAAAGGTGTGGGTGCCGGCACGCAGGTTGAAAGAGGCGCGGGGTTAGCGGGACGGAGAAGCAGAGTAGGAATAGTAAGAGCGTGGTGAACAAAAAAGAGGGAGAGGGTAGGAGAGATGACTCATGTGGGGGTGAGGGGGGCTGCGGGGGGCAGTGCTGGGGAAACTTAGAAAGGGAGGAACTATCCTCCACATTGACAACATTTTGTAACAAATGCTGAAAACCACACTTATCCTACAAGACGTGCTTCCGACTTTCAAATACCTACTATTAAACTTGAATTTAGTGTAAATCTATATCTTAACCTTGGCGTCAACATGGAACGCCATTCCACCTAATGTCAAAACTCAAAAATCTTCTTCTTTTAACTTAATTATAAAAAGTCACTTATATCAAACTATAAACAATAGAAATAGAGTGTGGAACTTGACAGGCCATGATTAGGCTTATTCTCCAGTACTCTTCCACATCACAATTATGTCTATATCCAATTACATTATTACTATTATTTGATATGTTTCTATTGATGTATGATTGTGGATAGAAATAAATTATGTTTTTATGTTATGTTATGTGTTTCACTAGAAGTAATATTTAAAAACTCATCTTAGTGTCACGCTCCTGTAGTTTTAAAATATGGTGGTCAAGCTTCGGGCTCCTCTAGCTAAGAGGTTCTAGATTTGACGTTTCAATTATGGGTCTTTTGTAGATCAATCAATGGTGGTATTTGGTGTACAACGTAAGTTCTTGCCTTTTTTGCACAGAGACCCATTCAATCTAAAGTATACGTTTTCTTTCCTCACAGTCTTCTCACTTCCATTGGTATAATGGAATACATTATGCATTAACCATTGTCAACAGTCTCAAAGAAACATACACTTGGGTTACCTTTCCAAATGACACATACCCATGCAAACACAAGGCATTTTGCTATAAAATGTAAATAGAAGCTGAATTTCGTGATTCTTCTATCACCGCTGTTTTATTGATGGTTCGCTACATATCATTGAGAATAGCTTGCTCCCAAAAATTTCAGGTGATACCGATTTTACCGTTTGATGTAGCTGTCATGTTAATGAGCAAATGCTTAGAAATTTCGAACTTTCGAATTTCTTTCAAAAGGACCAACTTTGCGTGTTCGATTGGGTACACATTACTATGGCTGCATTACTAGGGCTGACGGTTCAGATATATTAAAATCTCAACTTTTTGGGGGTACGTCTGGAGACGAGGCTGTAGATCACGAAATGATCACGAAATCCGGGGTTTCAAAAAGTTTGGGAAACATTTTCTTTAGGTTTCTCTCGTTCACTTACATTTTCCGGGTCATTCGGTATAAATCGTTTGATTTGTTTTAAGAGACGTATTAGGCTTGATCTTGATTTTGATATGTGATTTCGCTTATTATCTAACTTTAATATAAAGGTTACAGGTGCAGTCAAAATAAAATGAACAATTCGAAAACTGCATCTAATTCAAAACGTATGAGGTATTTGTCAACATGCTCTATAATTTTTAGCTAACTACCATAATTTTACTGTCAACAGTGCAAAATCATTGCAGTGTGATGTTAATTATATGGAACTCGTGATTCTTTGTAAAATATGCAAAATGCAGTTTACACGAAGTCATTGAAAATTAAAAAAAAAGTCTGACTCAGATATTTATTTAATACTTCGGGTTATTCATTCCCATCCCTCGACATTCCCAATGGGCTGCTCTTGTAACCATGGCATTAACATCGAGTCTGACCAGAGCTCGTCTTGCCTTAGTGTGGTGTTTAACGTCTTTGTACAAATCCATGTTTCCTTCCGGTCTTTAAGATTATGGCGGACTTCCAACACACTTTAACTTCAGATTGGGCCCAACTAAAAAAAATACTGCAACTTGCAATTTTCTTCTTTGACTTACGTGACAAACGAAAGGTTAGTGATGAAGTTGTTGGTGTAGTGATTTGAAACGTTTGGCATTAAATTTTGACTGATTCACCAAGTTCCATGAACATACAACCATGTACACGACCTTGAAAATGACCTTCACTTTTCGGCACTGAATGTGACCACGAACCAACAAGTTTCAAATCATCATCATCCCTACTTGAAAAGATGGAGACCTACACTTGCTGAGATCCAATATTCAGCGAGACAAAAGTAGAAGAATAACACACAACCACCCAGTCAACCTTAACAAAAAGTGCCCAATTTTCCATTATTTTGGATTTTTGCCCGGTCAGTCTTTCGGCCAGCACTGATGGATTACCTGGTTGCCTAATCCCTCCACCACCAACACCCTTTGAGTATCAGAGAATCCACACGGAAGCACTTTTGCTACCCTATCATGACACTGCAGTCACAGTATCCCTATCGATCATCCTGGATCAATGACAGATGTATGAGCAATGTCATCCTCTACTTTGAACCTAAAGCATTTTTGTGGACAGCCCATCTAGCTAGCCCAAATGCTGTGACCTTGATAGCCTTGTCAACCTCAACAGACTAAGAACTAGGCGTGGTCGTACAAAGAACTTCCTTTCCCAAATCGTAGTAGAACCTTCACCAACTGCGATTGTGGAGAGCCACAAACATTAGCCATACATCATAGATGACTGTGAGGGTCTACAAGCCCCAAGATGTAATTCCAGGCATGATCCACCTGGATGATTACACTATCACCTGGTTAAAGACGAGCTTCCACTGTGATTTGGGACTTGCACGAACGAACGAACGCACTGTAGGTTGACCAAAGACTAAACAACTTTTATTTAGTTGGCATTACACCACTTTTACAACATTGGTACTCCACCAACCGTCGGTGCTTCCAATCTATATACAAAAACAAATCAAAAACGTACAAGCAATATTAGCACATTTTTTGAAGAGCGCCCACCAATTTTTCAAACAAATGGGGGGGGGGGGGGGCGCAGGGGTTGGAGATTTTACACGATTGCATTGGTAACTGGATAAGTCACTCTACCTGTTAAGTTTAAGCTCGAAAATGTCTATGTGTCACAAACGAAGGAATTTTGTACTAGACTAATTATATCGGGGATCCCGATAATAATACAAACGGCCTGTTGAAACGGCCTTCCAATGGTAAATAGCCGGAAATAGCGCCATTTACGTGTCTACTACGCTCATCCATTTAGTGTTTTTAATAGTTCAGCAAGCCAAGTTAGAGGTTCTTTTCTCGAGGTGGCACTCTTTTATCATGGACGGACAATAAACGTGCCATTTCCAGCTCTGCCGTTTAAGTCCAATCTGGGATCCCAATTCTAATTACAAAATCGCTTATTTTGTATAAATACCGCATTTTTTAGGCATTCTCGTCGCAGGTTAGTTTCCTAGACAATTACCAACGTACCTGTGCAAAAATATAAAAAAAATAAAAAATTGGGGGCGCCTTCAAAAATGCTAATAAATGTCTAAAAAAAAAATCATAGATCACTGAGCTCGGTCCGTGCTATGCCCGCCTGGACATATTTGGTCCTATATATTTTTTATACCAGCGCTCTCATACAAACCAACTTGTTTACGGATTGACAAAATTAAAATACACTTGTCCCGCTGGTTTGGTTACCCCAAGATGCAGTCTACATTACAGTCGTTGTTCACAGACCCAGAGGGTCTCTTGCAGGTGGTCAGTGTTCCGTGTTTGACTGTTCCTTGTTCGGCGGAACTTCGTTTAAAGTATTGCTGACGGAATCTCCGATGTACTTCCGCTATACTATGCCAATGTATCTGTCAAGGGATGGTCTTTTGCTGTGATGTATTGCATGTTACTACTGTTTCCATTTCCAACTTGTGTGAAGTAAGGCAGCTCTTGTTTGGGAACATTCGCAGATTTCATCCATGATCTGTGTTGTGTACAGGATTGGAACCCCGACAATTTGGATATGGTTGGAGCACCTGAAGTTGTCTTACTGGTGAACAAATAAGCCACCCGGTGTGGCAAGGAGCTATGGCCGCCGGGCCACGTCCGGGAACATGGTGAACAATAGAGCAATCGATTCAGTTTGACTCTGCACGCAACATCAGTTTCACCGCTTTATTATTTCCGTTGTCGTTCATGGAGCCCGGACTACGAATACCTGCCGACTATATACTTTCCCACCGGAGCCAAGCCCTGAATTTTAACGCGACGTAACTTGAATCTTCGCGGAGACCGCATCTTCACTTGTCTTATAAAACAGCCAACGGAAATTCTTGATAATTACACACCATCAGTGATTTGCACTCTTGGGAAGAAAAACCCATGCCTACATGTTAAAAAACCCATACCTCATACCATTTGAATTATATTTATTTTTCCAACTGTTCATTTTTGATGAAAAATCGTTATAGTTGAACGTATTTTCGCCGTGAATATATGATCCTGCTGTCGTTATGGAGCGCACGTCTCCACTAAAGTCTATCCTCTGGGTTGCTTGTTTACTTCACAACATCAAGTACACTTTTAAATGTCATAAAGTAATAAGCCTTGCTTTCTCGGTCAAATGTTTGTGTTAAAATTGCTATGTTTGTTTTTTTTTGTAACGGAAATAGCCTTTGTGTTACGCTTACAGTACAAAATGTAACGATTTCAAAACCGAAAAAAGAAAAAGTCTACAGACAAGGAATCGTTAAATTTCACATTTGAAATTAAATAAAAAAAGAAAAATTTTTCTATTTTCTGCTAGATATCGCCAAAATGGATTCTGCCCCTTATAATTGACGCGGGCCTCGCTTCGTGGTCATGTTTATGGTCTGTACCCCGTTCACTTTCTACTGTGTTCGAAATGGCATGAGCCTTTGTTCCGAATACTCAAATTATCAACGAACCAAATGCTTTGTGCTTACGCACATGGGTCCAGAAAAATTGTCTCTATCCAGAAGCGAGGGTAAAATGAATAGGTGGCAAAGAAATCGGTCAAAGATTTGCCGGACATAAGTTGGATTTACCCATTGCGTTCGATCTGATCAAAATGCACATATGAATTTGTAAAACGCGAGCTGGAGGCTGATACCCGGGAAACAACTTTTGTTTTGCAAAGATATGGCCTACGCCCTCAACGGAAATATGATTGCTGCCCTCAAGTATACCGCCATATCTTTCCAAATACGCAATCCATATCGTGCCTTCCCTCTCACAAGAAGATGTTTGAAAATTCATGCACACTACTTGGCGAAGGGAAACGGTCTTTAAATAGCTCACTGATCTTCCCCTCAATGTTCCCCAAAAAGTATGGTGTTCAGGAGCAGTACGAGTTGATTACGTTTGTTTGGGATCACGGTGAACTTACTCAATAATTGTTGATCAGATGAAACCCCTAATAATCCTGTTCCTACGAGCGCAATACTGTACCTTCTCGGATTCCATTTCACGAAGAATTGCTGGAAGGGCAGCTGGGATGGACGTCTAAAGTCCTGGAAAGGTTCGCGGGAGATCTTGTAGTTAATCTTCACAACGACACAACGAACTTTAGGTTGAAAGACATAAAATCAAACTTATTTATTTATTTGGCATTACACTTTTCCAACATTGGTGCACTCACCAACCTGTCGGTGCGTCCAATCTATATACAAAAAACATCAAAAACTTAAAGCAATATTAGCCATTTTTGAATATCGCCCCCAATTTTTCAAAAATTGGAGATTTAGCCCGATTTGCATGGTAATTGGCAGTAAACTATACCTGTGAAGGGTTAAGCTCGAAAATTGTCTATGTGTCCAAAACGAAGGAATTTTGTACTAGACTATTTTATCGGGGTTCCCCGATAATAATACAACGGCTGTTGGAAACGGCCTTCCAATGTGAATAGCCGGGAATAGCTCCATGTACTGTCTCGCTCATCCATTAGTTGTTTTTATGTTCAGGCAAGCCAAGTTAGAGGTTATTTTCTCGAGGTGGCACTAGTTCATCATGGACGGACATAAACGTAGCATTTCCACTCTGGACCGTTTAAGTCCAATCTGGGATCCCAATTCTAATTACAAAATCGCTTTTTTGTGTAAATACGCATTTTTTAGGCATTCTCTTCGGCGGTTATAGTTTCCTAGACATTACCAACGTACTGTGCAAAAATTCAAATTTTGAAAATTGGGGGCGCTCTTCAAAAAATGTGCTAATAATGTCCTAAAAAAAATCAGAGATCACTGAGCTCGGTCGTGCCTATGCCCAGCCTGGACATAGTGGTCCTATATAGTTTTTACCGCGTCCTCATACAAACCAATTGTCTACGGATTGACAAAATTAAAAATACTACTTGTCCGCTGTGTTTGGTTGACCCCGAAGGATAGCAGTCTACATTCGCAGCTTTGTCCCCAGACCCCAAAGGTCTACTTGCAGGTGGTCAGTGTTCCGTGTTTGACGGTTCCTTGTTCGGCGGAACTTCGTTTAGTATTGGGGCTGACGGAATCTCCGATTACTTCCGCTATACTAAGTGCCATGGTATTCTGTACCAGGGAGTCTTTTGCTGTGATGTATTGCATGTTTACTGTTCCAATTCAACTTGTTAAGTAAAGGCAGCCTTGTTGGGACAGTGTCGCAGATTTCAGCTGATCTTGTGTTTGTACAGGATTGGAACCCCGACATTTGGATATGGTTGGAGCACACTGAAGTTGTTCTATGGGTGAACCAATATCCAGCCGGTGTGGCAGAGATGGGTCCTCCGGGCTCACAGTCGGAGAACAATGGTGAACGCAATAGGGCACTCGGATCAGTTGACTCTTCACGCACATTAGTTCACGCTTTATTCCGTTTGTCGTCTATGGAGCCTCGGACTACGATACCTGCCGGACTATGATTACTTCACCCGGGAGCCAGCCCATGATTTAACCGCCTAACTTATCTTCGCGAGACCGCATTTTCACTTGTCTTATAAAACAGCCACGGAATTCTTGATAATTATCACACCTCAGTGATTTGCACTCATTGGCAGAAAAACACATAGCCTACATGTTAACCCATACCTATACCTATTGATTAGATGTATTTTCCAACGGTTCATTTTGATAAAATATTAGAGTTGAACGTATTTTCGCCGTGAATATAGGATCCTGGCTGTCGTTATGGATGCGCCCGTCTCCCTAAAGTCTATCCTCTGGGTTGCTTGTTTGACTTCACACATCAAGTACTTTTAAATGTCAGAAATACAGAAGACTTGCTTTCTCGGTCTAAAGTTTGTGTTAAAATTGCTATGTTTGTTTTTTTAAAGGGAGTGGTGGTAGGGTATGAGACGAGGCAGGAGAGAAAACTTGTAGTGACTTCAGCTTTCATGACGATAGAGAAATTTACAAATGAAAGTGCTTGTGTAATCTGTAGGCATCTATCATGGTGGTGTGCATGCGTAGACCAAGTCAATGAGAACTGCTGTATTTAAAGTAGTCTTTGGTATATTTCGTGGCCATGGGGGCTGGTAATTTAAGGCCTAAACTGTATCGAAAGACACTTTCACGTGGTCATTTTGAAAGTGAACACTGTAGACAACAACTCATTAAGACGTCTGGAGACAATCAGTTGTAGTTAAAGGGTGATTCAGAGATTTTGATAATTATAACTTTGTCGTGTATTACTTAAAAGAGTCAACAAGCACTTAAGGATAGCACCTACATGCCATTCAAAGTTGAGAAGAATGGTTTTTCGTTTTGAGGCCTGCAGCTGGAATACATTAATGTGCAGGATAGTGCCAGGGACTAGATCTGAAATTGAGGCAAACTTCAAGAATTTCAATGTACGATTGATTGCTGCATAAGGTTAAAACTAAACAAACTCAAACAGAAAGACGTGCAACGGCCATCCAAATCTCCCTTGCTCGGAAAACTCCGGAAGAGGTCGACCGGAGTTCAATTTACTTGGCGTCTCCATCAGTAAGGACCAGTCATGGTCTCCTCTGATTACCAAAAATGGCAAAAAACGACTCAGTCAGCGATAGGATATAGGATGGGGATACACTTGAGCCGCCACCTGAGCGAGATCTGCATATACCCCAGGGCATCCGGTAATGTCTGATTTTCCCAGACTCAGGTGCCTGAGCCACCTTGGGGATGGAGAAAACCTTGGCAAACTGGATGCTTTGTTAAAATATTGCTAGTGGTTGGAAAAGCCGAACTAACCCACGCAAAATCCGTGGTGGGAAGGGCCGTAGCAGGATTTTTGTGGGGGCGGTGGGGCGGGACTTCGAAAACGGGACCTCTTTCTCCGAAAAAAAACGTGGACTTTTTCTGGCAAAATGTGGATCGTAACCCGAAAGGGTTCTCCTCTTTTGGCACTTTGAACATTTTATTACCAAAAGTGGACTTTTGTTCAAAAATTTCGCTAAATTTGGGACGTTTTTCATCAACAAATCAGCCAAAGGTGGACCTTTTCCCCTTTGTGGAATTGGGAGGTGGGGGGGGGGCGCACTGGCCCCTGCGTACGGGCCGGTGGTGGCGCACTGATTAACGCACTTGAGTTGTAAAGGTCGAGGTTGGGGGTTCGAGTTCCTTATATAGTAAAGTTCTTTTGCGATTAGATAATGCCCGTTCGCTCGCTGTAATCAATGTTCTGTATATGTATATGCTTATGGCTGGTAACGAAGAGGTTATAAACAACTAAAGTTTCTCCTAGGTATTTGTATGATTATCAGAGTGTGCTTCGTATCAACTCAGTATGTTGATTGCGACCTCGTGTATGGCGGCATTATCGCTCTGAAACTTCTTATGGTTGTAAAAAACCGAAAAAAACCATTTCCACGTGCATTTGTTCGATGGATTAAGGATTAGCGCAGGATTCTAAATGCAAGGAGGTTGTGATTCCCGTTTCGAGTCCCTCATAGCAAAGTTCGTTTGCCGATTAAATATGTCTACACACCAACCACCATTCACTTCAACCACACACCTCGTACTCACATCCTCAAATAAACAACCAACCACACCTTCACATATCACCTCAAACCACCAACAATCAAAAACAGAGTATCTCATACTTCCACCCATGAACAACATTCCACAGACGTCACAACAACCAACAAACCACTCTCAAGATAAAATGTTTAAAAAGATATGTGGACCTTCAAAGTATCGAAGCCTTTTCATTCCAGTTTAAGGTTACCATGTATGGGAATTGGACGATTGCGGATCTATGAGTTGCACCACCTAGGGATGGAAAGGATGGTTGGCATCACGCAGTAAGTATTATACTAATTTGACTTAAAAAACAGGGTAACAGTTGACGGAACTTAGGGGACTGTCTGCTCATGTTTTTGGTTCTCCGAGAAGTTTATTGCAAAGTGCAACACCAAGATGTCTCAACGACGTTGACGGTAGATATTGCAAATTGCAGTGTTCTAAAGCGTCCGCATAAGAGATAAAATTGACCATTCCAAGCATAATTTCTGCAAAGTCTTTTTCTGTACCCGACCAATGAATGATGTGTTGCTCAGAACACTTAGTGCCCAACGGGGGGGCGGGGGGTCCATAGTACCCAAGATTTGATTTTTTGCGATTTCTCGGTTACGCAAACAAATTTTTCAGGGAGTTTTTGCTAATGGTCTGATTTATGAATACGCTTCCATTTGATACAAAAAAATAAATCCGCCACGGCTCATGGAATAATTAGGTTGGGTCCATAGGACCCCCCCACCCCACCAAGGGGCGGCACTCTAACGGAAGTGAAAAAATCAAGAGATTTTACTAATTACAAATTAAAGTAATTAAATCTTGGGATTTTTTTTAATTTTTTAGGTTTTTTCTTTTTTTAATGTTTAATTAATAACACTTAAATCATCAAATATACCTGTATATGCTGATGCATCATTTTAGTGTCATGACCGTGCTCTTAACTGTGGAAAAATGTTGAGGCTTTCGTCCCACAGTGACAGACAAAAAGGCTGATGATGATGCTGATGTGCATTTTAATTGTTTTATTGGTTATTCTAGAGTAGATATAGAGAATTATTGTGGGTGTTATAAAACCTTATATTGGAGTGCTGAGGATTGGAAATGTGCGAACCACTTCTGGTGCGAAGAGTGACAATTTCAATTGGTCATAGGTTCATAGGTCAAAAGGGTCGGATTTTCATTGTATGGGGTGGTAGTGGTTCTTACGTGACCCATTATTTGTGTAGGTAATGATCAAACTACCACGGGAAAGCGGTTAGCTGGGGGGGGGCCCGAGGAACCCCCCCCCCAACCCACACCCCCCGACCCAAACCCCACAACACCAATACTATCTCATCGCCACAACAAACCCCCGGCGCCCCCACCCCCCACAACCACCCTACACCCCCGACCCCCCACCCACAAACCCACACCCCAGCACCAAACACACCCCCCAACCCCCCCCCACCCCCCCAACACCCCAACCCCCCCCCATCCCCACCACCCCCCTTGGGCACAACGGAGTTTTTTTTAGCTTGGCCACTAAGTGTTAAGATCCGGGTGCCATACCGGGCACTGACATACTAACTAAGTCTAATGAACCAATGGTGTTGAGATCTTCGAGTGACAGCCCAATCCGTCTAATGAAGCCAGATGAAAATAATGTCTTCCCATTTAAGATTCTTTGTAATTCAACACCAAGTCTATTAACGCATCTGTGATTGCCGACCTCCCAGAAAAGCCTAAGTTTGGTCGTGGCTTTAACAGTATCTTTACTAAAAGAAATGTCCATCCTCCTGAATGGTGATGGTTTGTTGAGTGTTTGTATTTGCCACCATAGGCGAAGGATTCAGAAAAGGTAGTTTGTAACTATCTTGACAGCCTAAAGTTTAACAGTGATAGGCCGAAAAATAACAAAAATCAATAAAAAGGGTCAAGTAAGTTGTACTAGGGGTCTAAATTTTAAGTGTTCTTGAGTGGATACAGAATGTGCCAAATAGGAATAGTTTTGAGTGATTTGCTTGGCATATCGGGAAACTAAGATTAAGACAGACAAAACATCCTATTTTAATCTATGAACTCATCAATAATTTGCACCCGTTTTTTATCAAGATTGGAAACAACTAAAATTGACCATGTACAATACATTGAACCCTTTTTATTTAGTTTGTATGGTTAGCTATAACTCTGAAACTTAGGCTGTAGATCTACAAACTATACATTTCGTCAACTGAGACACCATAATATGATGATTCAACATGATTGATTCAATTTAAAAATTTGACCCGTACAATACCTTGTCGTGACCCCCTCTCTTCTTCTGCGTATGACCAGGCAAGCAGCTGATATGTGTGAAAACGAGTTGTAGCAGCTCAGGTTGATTGGTTGGGGGTGAGAAGTAAAAGAAGTCTATGCCACCGGTGGACGAAAGGTAGGACACTCATGGAGAATGTGATCCGCAGTCTGTGAAGGAGAACTATATGGCTGGCGATGGCCGCAGGCCCCCATCGGCGCCTCAGTATTGCTGTTGAAGCGACTGAATCGTTGCGAAGTCCTGCGGACCCATTCCGTGGTGGAAGATGGCTACAGGTGGTAGTTCTGTCATAGTGTTGGTACTACTATGAGTTGATATGGTGCTTGGGTTCATATTTAGCCATGCAGTATTTCCATGTCTGTAAGATGTTGAAGGGGGGAGCTGGGAGGTTGTAGCAGCCATGTCAACAGAAAGGTACGACGAGAGCACTAGTTCTATGTCTGCGAGGCTGGTGTGATTCTTTGGACAGTGCTATGGCAGCACTGATCTTGGACAGTGCAGTGACCCCCTCTGTTTAAGGCACCATTTACAGCACATATTTAAGAGCGGCAATGGCACAATTTGCACAGGAATATGGAAATTTTCAATTGATCTCAAAATGATAATCTGGCTCTTATCTGGCATCCCATTCGAAAGAATAGAGGACACATGTACACATTACAAATAACATAAATAAAACATATAGGGAGTTAATAAGAGGTCAAAGACATCCAGGTAATGTGTACGGCTAAGCTTTTAAGTCTTCCATAATTCATGCCAACAAAGGTATACTTGGACATGGAATATCATAGACCTCTAGTACTCCATTGATATTTAAAAATACAAAGGTCACAGACCAATCAAACCGGTGCAGGCCGTGGGAAAGTGCATACGGCGGTCGGTGATTTGTGGTGTTAAACGCCATTGTCGTCGTGTGGGATGAAATGATGTCGCCGGCGACGTTGATTATAAGATCGTTCTGTTTACCCATAAGGTCGCTGATTTGGTTTTAATTATTTCAGGTGAGGGCTAATGTATATAAAAGCTTTACAACCATGCAAAACTATCGATTTTGAAAAATCTTGAGGGCGCACTATTTTCCAAATGTGCCAGTGTCTCTTTAAACACTCAAACCTTTTGTACTTGAGATGTGTTACAAATGTCTGCTAGCTCCCGGGTTAATATGATTATGCAGTGCCGGCAGGCAGTCCCAAACCTTTCATACCAGTTATACATGTGCTTTGGACAAATTGGTCCACTCTTAAGGTCCATTCAGGCATGACATGCATTGTAGAAATAATTGTAGAAATTAGAGATCAAAATATGATTTAATTTTTGAGATATGAGTTTTTAAAGTGGTAAAATTTAAATATCGTAGCTTGAGAAAACAATAAAATAAATAAGAAATATCATAAGAAATTTCAATTTGCGAACTTCATTTTCGACAATAACTTTCTCTTTGGACCTTTTTATTTAGAAAAGTCGGCAAAATATGGACCTTTTGCCCGTTTTGTGGGTTTTTTTAGGTCGCACCGTACTCGCACGCACCCCAGCCCGCGTACGGGCCTGGGGTCCGTTCCCGAAACTCAGTCGTAAATCAACGTGCATGTGAAAATTCAAGCACTTATTTGCTAATTGATAATAAATAAAAGTAAGATAGCATTTCTAAAGTATACTAAAACTTAAAAATCAGTGTTTCTCGACTTTAAAGTGTTTATAAATATATGAATAATCAGCAGAATGTTGTAATCAAGTTGTTATGTGTTCGTACGAATTTGTTGCATCTAGGAGATATTGCTCCATTATTGGTGTTGTTTTGTACTTGCAGTAAGTGTTCAAGGATTTCTTTTTAAGTGCTCTCTCATACCACTCCTTATTCTGAAGATCTTTATAAATATTGGCAAAGGAATTAACCCATTTTAGTTATGTGGTTGGTTGATCTTGAAAGCATGATCTAAACCACAGAAAGCAAATTTATTGTGAACATGATCCAAACATTTCCATTGTGAATTTCTTCTTTTGTTGTCATAGATCGAGAATCGAGATTTCAAGATACCTATCGTTATTCATATTAAAAAGGCGATTGAAATATTTGATTCTGTGATTAGCTTGGACTGATGCTATTGAGTCCCATCCTTAATCACCATATAGGTTTCCTTTTGCAGTGTTTCTTTTGGCCTTTAATATTGTTCTTTACATTTGTAATTGAAGGTCTTAATTCATTGTCAGAATAACTACCACAAACTCAAACCGAACATAATTAACGGTGGGAAGGGCAGCACTTTTCCAGAGAAGATCACCGTAGTATACTCGGTTAAAATCATCCTGGTTATAACGGATTTGATATATGCAGTTAATTTGTTGCCTTTAGGATAACATCATTAATTATGCACGTGATTAGATAAGCTTCCATCGAAGTGAACACCCAAGTACTTATAATATTTCTTTAATGAAATTATCGCCGAGTTTCCAATGCTTATTCTCACTAACCCTTTTCCCTACAATACGAACATAAGATTTGTTTAATTGAAATTGAGCTTGAAATTATTTGAGAAGTCGCTTGCAACAGATAACCAGAGGAATTTAAGCCTCTTGGTTAATTACCCAGTATTAAAGGAGGAGTAGAGTAGCCTTGACGGAAATTCAATGGTATTTATTTATTTTTTATTTTATTGATTTATGCGAAAACCTTTGTTAACAGTGGCACACACTTATTAGGTGGTGCATCCATGGATACATGATTAAAAACAGAAGATATATGATAACTAAGATCAGAAGAGAAACAAAATCAAATAAAATATATATTACATACAAACTGATGATAACTACCAGCACTCCGACCCGACGGACGCCACCGCCAATCCCAGGCCCCGCGATCAACCCAGCTTCAATTAGGTAGTCGCTGGGTTGATCGCGCGGCCGGGAACCCGACGCCGAGCGTCAATCAATCGGCTAAGTTGGATTGAAAACAAACCATTGAAAGGTTGGAAGCAATGTGAACAAATTATAAGTCCCTCGTTGTAGATCGTGGATCTAATATTCCATGCTGAGGTTAAAAGATTTTTACAACTTTGATCAAAAATAGTACCCAGGTCATTGCGATCATTGAAAGGTTATCAAGTAGGAAGTGACGCTTCAAGTCTGTATTCGCATGAATAAACATATCCAGAAGATGAGCATATCGTTAGTAATCAGTATGAGGAAGTTGTGTGTACGTTTTATCTCTAATTGAATAGTATTAAAGGGCCTCGAACAATCCCGCCTGAAGGATCAACAGGTTCTTTAACATTATCATTACACATACACAACCCAGTGTTATTGGCCAACCATGATTCTTTCTTGCCCTTCTAAGTTTAGGGAATGGAGCGAGCTTTAAATTTCATACTGGAGCCGAACATTTATTTGTCCAAACGGTTATGTTGCTCTTTGCCTCTCTTCTTAAAGGTAATAGAATTGCCAAGGATGATTTGTTTTTTAGCCTGTGTACCATTTGCTTGCGTCAAATCTTTATTACATTTTTGATATCTTCAATCCATTTGCCAATATGCAATGAATCATTACCTTGTCACATTCGTCATATTCACACTTTTTCAACACCAATTTAATGTTATGAAGCCAGCCCCAACTTAAGTTCTCGTCAAGGTAAAAAATTGTATTAAATTAGTAGTTTGGCAACGGTATATGACTGCCATATGTTTTAAACGATTAAAGTATTGAACGCGAGAGGCGTTTTGGATTGATAAGATGGACTGCCATCCTAGGTCACCATAAAGAGCTTACTTCGCAACATTTCGGGGTGCTGTGCTTTGAGAATGGTTCTGGCCATTTGACATTTCAGACATTTCCAATCTGTTAATATTAAAGCGCTACTCAAACCAAACGGCGCATGCGTAAATTGATTGAGGCACAAACCAATAGACTTCCATAGAATGCTCACCGTAAGTTAGCCTCTATTGAAATCGTCTGTCATTGATAAACTGATTGTATTTACGCAATTATGCGATTACCTTTTGTAATAACTTCACAACTAATACCTCATTTGCATACTTGGTACCTCTATTTGAAACGACTACCTTAGGCAGTCAATCAAAGTGACCACTTCAAGCAAGTACACCCGAGAACGAGTCATAGCTTTCAGCCAGGGTGTGAGTAATTTTTATTTGACTAATGCCGAGAGTAGTTGTTGAAATGTTGTATTTGGATCATGGTTGAGTAAATTACTAGATGTTTGATTATTTAGGCACTTAATGTGATTTAATAAAAACTTGCAGAGTACTAAAGTCAGAATATTACGTGTATGTTAGAGAGACACAAGGTATTTTCCAATAGAGCGCCCCTAATTTTTTAGAACCGTTTTTTGGCATTTTGGAATGCTCATCATTGTATTAGACCACACCTGAAGTGGATAGCCGAATACGCCGTCTTGAAGTCATGAGATGATTTCGCATTTTCTGTCGTGCGCGACGGAAAATCAAAGTATGTTTTCTTTAGACTACGATTTTACGATAGCAGGCAAACAAGTTCAAAACAAGGTTTGCGTTTTCTTTTAGGGACACTATTAATTACTAAGGGAGGAGGGGGGCTGGGAAAAACTATAGGGGGGTCATGTAAATTTTGATTGGCCAAATTAAGGGGGGTCATGTATTTTTGTGTATGGGTGGGGGGGGGGTCAGGTAAATTGGTATCCTTCTAAGAAAAGAAAGCAAAACCAAAAACTACCAACACATTTAAATCAAGACTTCTGACCTAAAAAGGACTGATACATGTGGTGCTGTTAACATATTGCATGGGAGCGAGGACTAAAAGGAAGCCAGACGACTTCCATTGCGCATGCCAATTGAAGATGATGATTGGCGAAAACTTCATCTATAGAGGACATGAAGATACAGAGATTTAGTCAAAAAAA
Source organism: Ophioderma brevispina (assembly GCA_023653785.1). NCBI lineage: Eukaryota > Metazoa > Echinodermata > Ophiuroidea > Amphilepidida > Ophiodermatidae > Ophioderma > Ophioderma brevispina. The sequence goes on from JAMKCH010008725.1 coordinate 30,673, forward strand.
CATAATTGATGAAACATAGTAAGAGATACATTTGAATAGGTGTGAACTTGCAAGAAAGAAATCGAGCATGACCGACAAAGGGGAGACACGAAATTCAAAATAAGGAATATAATGAATACGAATGGGGCAAATTTGTAGAAACAAGGGAAATTGCGAAAGCTGAAGTCATGAATTGAACAATATTCTCAGCATCATAAAATTATTTACAGGAAACAAGAAAGACAAGATTAGAAGGGTTATTGTCCCTGTCTACAGCCAGCATAGGCGTAATCGGGCGGGGGGGGGGGGGGTAGTGGGGTAATGGGGGATCACCCCAACATTCATTTTGAGAGGGGGTGGTCTAATATGATATTTCCCCCAATGTTGATGCCTGTTCATCCGTTTTTTACCAAAAATAACCTTATATTTTCCATAATAGTTAAAAATGGTTATTTAAATGCCCGCCGCGCTCTAAGTACAATTACATTTCAGGAAGGATTTTAACATCAAAGACAAAAATTTATCGCGCTTCGCGCGCATTTATGTGCTAGTAATAGATCTTTTCAGCGCGAACCTGCTCATTCATAAATTCCTGAACCCCCCCCACCCCCATGTCAAAAAGAAGTTACGCCACTGGCAGCAAGATCGAGATATTTCAGAAAAGATTGAATTACTCAAGTGAAAGTGTGGAAGATGGAGTGAGGGAAGAGGGCGATGTCTGCACCACGGTTAGCACAAGTAAGAAGGATGAGAAAGAAGAATAAAAGAAGATCTTAATAGTGATTGTATGGATGAATGAAAACAATCAAAAATCCTACATTTGTGATCTGGAAGACTTTCCAGGCGATCGACAGGACAGGCCATTAATTAAGTGCCTTACATTTTGAATGGGAAACATATTTGATGGATGTGACTTTTTTTGTATTGAATTAAATGTTTGATTTTCCCGGGGCCTCTTGACGAAATATGAAATTGAAATAAAATGAAGCAAGCATCAAGATATTCACTTCTTGCCTGAACATATTGTTGTGAACAATCATGACAATGGGATCACCATTTCATTTAACAGGAGTTAAGCATTAGGCCTATAATTAATATAAGTGATATGAACTCTATGCATGGGGGTGTTGGGGGGGTGTAAATTTCATGTGGCAGAGTAGGGGCGTTTGTGTAATTTACATTGTGTGGTAATAGGGGGGTTGCAAATTTTTCCAAACCAACTTGGAAATTCTCCGCCCCCTCCTCGTAAAATGAAACGGTGTATACCTTATACTGTTTGACCAATATAACCTTGTTCGAAACATTCTCGGTAAGTGGTATACAACCTTTTGAGAGAAAATCGTATTCTAAAAACTCTACTCACTTAATAGTGCGCACATGTTAGAAGTGATGATGGCCGCAATGTGAATTCCAAAATTGATAAGTAATTAAAAACGGTTATCTTTTATTTAATTATAATGTATGTATTGGCCTAGCATAGAGTATAGGCTTGTGAACAGAGAAAGATTAGTTAAGTAGATACAAAGGAAATGTGACATGATTAGTTTTTTCTGTATTGTAGTTGTGTAGTGAACAGACATCACGAATGTTATGGCATGTAAAATAGGATTCTCTGGTGTGATGTGAACAGTGTATGACGCAAGAATGAAATTGAAACGCAAGAATATCCATGAAAATCAAAAACCGAAAGGGCTTGATGATCAGTGTTCCTGGATTAGCCACCCAAAAGAGTGTACTTAGTACAAGGTCTAATGGATTTATACAGTGCATCTAGCTTTAGATTATTTTTACCAAACATCAGTCACCCAAGATGTGGTTACCAATGCACGAAAGTTTGGCGCCACTGTTGTGTAGTATGAAGAATTGTCTGTCCTTGGATAAACCTTAGTGTGCTCTGAACAAGATAGGACGTGGTGCTGTTTAATGTGACAGGAGGAGGATTTTTTTAGGATACGAATTTCTATCAAATTGCACAAAGAATCGATTGTAGACCACCTACCAAGACGTTCCGAAGGTTTATTGACAAACAAGACAAAAGAAAACAGACAAACCTTGTTTTGAGCTTGCATGCCTAACGTAATTGTCCCAAGTACTAAATCATCTATATTATTACATAAAGACGGTTGTATTCAGCTTATTCACTTCAGGCTGTTATCTAATACATTGGAAAGCTCCAAATAATGCAAAAAACCAGGAGGGGTTCTTCGAAAAAAAATTGGGGGCGCTTCTTTCTGGAAATCTCTCATGTTCTTTAAAGATTAACACAGTAGTAATGTACTTCCATAGGAAGAATATTATGAGCCTGAGTTATGAGTTACTTTTGAAATCATGCTTAATCCCTTTGACTTATTATTAGTATTATGACTCGGATTGATATATTGTGGTCAGTATTACGGTAATTGTACAATTTTTTTAGTCTGACTAATATTGACAGTGACGGGTAAGATGTATTATTTATTGTTTTGTATGATCTATTCACTGCTCATGTGTGATGGCCTTTCTCTAAACGTTTGATCTACAGTCGGGCTACCACATAATTACATTGTACTGCTTGTTGTGTGTTAGTATTGACTAAAATAATCATTATTTGTTGTTATTTTATGTATCGAAATGCCAGTTATAGATATTGTCGTTAAAACAACTTAGAGAAGAAGGTAAACTCATTCATTCCGTGCCCTTATCTGCTGCCAGCTAGTCCACAGCCGTTGTGCTTTTAATGATTCTGATGATGCCATATTCATGCACCTAAACTGGTATTGCAAAAATTGTAACGGATCAATTTTACCATTTGACCACATAATTGACGAAGATGAATTTTAACAAAGAAGTCAATTACCTAAGTCATAATAGTATCCTTTAATTTACAAAATAAGTAAATTTACACTAATCATAAAGTTTCCTTTGAATATATACTTAAACAGAACAATTAATCGTATAACTTAAAACGCATACGACGATAATAGCAATAACGATAAAGTAATTACCATTGCAGTGATAAACAGTTCAAAAAAAGCCCCACCCCAACAAATGTGATTTCTGGAAAAAGTTAGGCTCCTAACCTCTTACAAAAAGTAAAATGTACCACTGAAAATGTTACAGAAAAGAAATAAGCCCCTCCCCCCACGACAAATGTGCATTTTTCTGTTTTTTTTAAAAAAAAAAAGACATAACATGTTTGATCTGATGGTACATTTTGAGGAGAAAATTAATTGAAGTGAGAAAAGAATCTTTAAAAACTTTAACTCGATTTTCTTAAATCCCTATGAATTAAAGGGTCATTTTGATATTAGTCATCTAATTTAAGAAATGACGTCATTTCAGGGAAGGTGAACGTTGTGTGAACATTTTACCTCTTAAATGGGTAACATTCCGTGTTATTTTTAATTTTGTAACAGGTGAAGGAGCCTATCTTGTCGGAAAAATCACATTTGTCGGGGGGGGGGGGGGGCGGGGGGGGGGAAGGGGGCGTATTATTTTGAATGTTTATCACTTGTGACTTAACTAAACAATTTCATTGTTTTAATCTTAGTCTTAACCTTAGCCTAAGTCATTCAATTTCCGAAGCGAATATAAATAAATATTGCTAGTCTAACACTACCTTCTTAATAAATGATCATTGATGGTTATCCCATGTTCATTGCTCATTGCCATAGACGTTTTAAAATCAGGTTAGGTGGATTGGAGTTATATATTTCAGAATGATCTTAACTTTTTAAAATCCGTCATGTTTTAAACCTAATTAAGAGAGACGACTGTGAATCCCCCAAATCTTGTTGAGATTGAAAGCCCAAAACCCAAATACCATTCATTGGCGTCAGTAACAGCCCCCTCGACAGATTGTCCTCATTTAACCAAAATTATCAACCCAATTACTTATTAATCATCAAACCTACATAGTTCCAATTTGTGGAAGATTTCAATATCAATTTGCTAAAACAACCCATCTCACTCCGATTCAAATGATTTTTAACACCCTGTCATGTATAAGAAATCCTTTATATCCATTATTGACAAAACCACTCGCGCCACAATTCGGATACATCCTCATTGAGAATATCTTCACTAAACATCGCTATACAGTGTTTGCCCAAAAAAAGCATACACTTGTTGCCAGTCGCCATAAGTTATTGACAAAAAGCCCACATGAACTTGTTTTTTGTTGGAAGGTACATAGTGACTGTTAGCTAATGACCCAGAAAAATTCATAATGAGTGTCAATATTTTTGTAAAGATATGACCCAACAATAAAGTAACCGGCATGACCCATTTTATAAATATGAGGAGCTGTTAACTGCAAGAGTGGCACTGAAGAACAGAATGGCAAATATTACAATTTTGATTGCAATCAATATTTAATTGCCCAATTTTCTTGCAAAACAACTTCTACTTGATCACATAACAGCATTTACATCAAAGCATTAATTTATTGGTGATAAAATACACTTCAAGACGATACGATAAAAACTGTGACTAAGTCATCGACAAACTTCATGTTACCTAAATTATAAATGCATTGGGCTGCAACATGCTTGTTACGTTCAGAACTTTATGAAGGTAAAACATGTTTTCAACACAAAACTCAATAAAAATATAAATATATTCATGTTGTCATTCAATTTTAGGTTAACATAACTCTTTGAGTGCTGTCACAAAACGATGTGATTGGTTAGCTTTACTCCAGTGCTGTCTAATTTGGACAAAACGTTTGTTGATCATACATGCCTAATTCCGCCTTTTAAGTGTGTTAAAATGGATGTTTATTAGCTGTTATTACCAATGGAAACATTCATATGTTAATATTTTTGCAGCACGTGTCATTTAAAAAAGAAAAATGGTGGAAAATGGGTCCTGCAGGTTAATTGATTTCTGGGGTCATATCGTAAAAATATTGAATATACCTTTGCTGTTCTTTGCTGAATCTACATATTGCTGTTCGTGTCGAGGGTATGGTTTGTTATGTCTCCCTAAATTTTATCCCCTTAAACTTGAAGCAACGGTATAACCTAAATTTAAATATCAAAATCAAGAATTTGAGTGTTTCGGTTTCTCCTGTTTTGAAAGCATGTTTTGTGTAACAATGGCCATTTGTTTTAGTTTTTAGACATTTGGGACAAAAATCATCTTTCTTTAGAAGAGGGCGTTGTAGATTGTAAAGAAGGAATCCAATACACCAAAATTTCACAGTCATTTAAATGTACTTTTCTTGATACTCTTTGCTAGATTTCAATCACCAAATTGATTCTGCAACCGAAATGACGGGCCGCTTCGTGTCATAGTATGGTCTGTACCTACCCCGTTCATTTCACCCCGTGTTTGGAAATCATGAGCTTTGGTTCCAAATACTCAAATTATCACGAACGAGTTGTTTGTGCCCACCACCTCGGTCCAGAAAAAATGTCCTACTCCTGAAGCATTCGCTAATGAAAGATAGGACCAAGGAGTTCAATAAGAGTTGCATGACCATAAATTTGGATCTACCGATGGCGTTCGATTCTAATCAATGCACATATGAATTTGTAAAACGCGAGCTGGAGGCTGACTAACCCAGGGAAACAACTTGTTTTTTAAGATATGGCTACAACGCCTCAACGGGAACTATTAGTGCTGCCAATCAAGGCTATCAGCATACTTCCTAATATACCAATCCATGTCGTACTTTCCCTCTCCCTCTCAACAGAATACCCTTGAAAATGCTTATATGCCACGATTTGGGAGGCAAAGGTCGGTAAATCGAACTGATCTTCCTCACCGCATTGTTCCCCAAAAAATATGGCGTTCAGGAGCAGTACGAGTTGATGACGTTTGTTCGAGATCACGGCGACCCGAATCCAATAACGTTGAGCGCAATGACCTCCAAAATATCCTGTATTCTACGATGCGCCAATACTGTGCACGACTCGGGTTCCTTCTACGGATAATTGCCTGGTAATGGCCAGCATGGATGGACGTCATAAAATCCTGGAAAGGTGCGCGGGAGATTCTTGTAGGTAAGCTTCTCAACACTGGAGGCCTATTACGACACAGCGTTAATAGTTCGAGGTTTCACCCTGCCAAAGATATGCCACGTCGGGAAGAACTGTATTGAATAACATCTTAGAGTTGTTGATTACAGTATGCCTTACTATCCCAGAAAAAGTTCGATTTACGAATCAGAATAATCCCTAAATAATGTTGATGGTGGTTGAAGGGTATGGTGAACAGCAAAGAAACTTAACATTTCGAACTCCCAAGATTGGTTTAGTATTTGGTCAGGACTTTGTAAACGTCCCGAAGACAGGATACGATATTGAAGTGTTAAAGGAACGCTCTTGAAACGTCACAGCTTGGAGTTGTCGAATGGTGACTTAGCTATGGTTAGATCAAGTTGAGTATGCTTGTGAGATAAGGCATTCAGAGAGAAAGAACATTAGCGGACGGTAAAGACATTCATAACATTTTTTGGACTTATAAAGTCACAAACGTAATTACGTATTTTTGCAACGTCCCGCTAAAATATTTTTGACATCTCTTAGGAGCCTTTTTCTGTTGTCGGTGTTTGAAGACGTTACTATTCGACGTGTAGAAACGTCCCTCCCGAAATGTTCTAAATGAAAACGCAATGTGGAATTAAGAAAAAATTTGATTTTATATTACTATAGTAGATAACGCCATCGTGTCCATCATCACCGAGGAAAGGTTTGGACAGCGTCGATTAGTTGGAGAGGAGCGGAATCTGCTTCTGCAAAATCGATATTTGCCCGATGTCCCTGTTTCAATGCAACGACAAGTCTTTACAGAGTGCAAAGACTTTTGTGTTCCTTTGTATCCAAACACGGCGCTCAAAAGTTAGTAACATTCAGTTTCAACCTGTGTTGAATACCGTTGAAGCAAAAACGATTAGTTACAATGTTTTCAGAGATAATTGCGATAAATGCGTGTATGTTGAGACTTGATCGCTTTCCTTAAAGCGAAATGCCCTATGCTTCAACATATTATAATACAGTTTTGTTTACAATGAGTGTCCTTCATTCAGAAAAATGACACTTATTATTGTAACAGAGTAAAACGGTTTTATAAATCTCCGTAGGATTGCACAGCCATTGTAAGCAGTCCCAGCAAATAATATCATGATGGTATATAGTAAATAGTGTGTCTTCAAATAAGTAGCCAATGAATGACATAACCAAACTTTTTCAGCCATATTCTGTTCAAGAATCCGCCCCAGTTTTTAATCGATCGTTACTGCTTTTCTACTGGACACACAATGTAATCCGCTTTTCTGACCAGGAGTACCAAGGGGGTGAAGCCCATTCAAAACCAGTCGTCCGTGTTGGGCGCTGACATTTTGAATATTGCACGGAATAATTATTAGTTTGGGTGCTTGTATACACACATAATGTCAATTCGATACAAACAATCCGCCAAAATATCAGTTGTTGGATGTTGGGTGCTATTGGGTGGTTAAATTTTGTCCTACCCATGGCCACACAACGAATGAAATGACACGTCAGTCGTCTTGATTTAAATAAACCGCCTCAATGAATACATCTTTTCACCTAAGCGCGCATTGCATTATGAGAAAAAAGAGTATCTGAGCACAATGATCCAGGTGCACTATTATTACACCTGGCCACCTCTAACACATACATCAATTTGTATCACTACCGATTAGTGTATATGCAAAGCGGCACCCACAGTATGTGGAAGAAGCGGAGGCAGCCATTGCTTTCTATTGTTGGTACTCTATGTTTTCTTTGTGGTCGGCAAAACATGCGAGACGATGAATTTCTAAAGATTACGTAACGTTTTGCCTCTCTATCTATATAGAACCTTTTTGAGGAGTACCCTAGACATTCCTTAGACACCTGTTTTTATCTATTGACTTCTCAAGTCATACAACGTCACCAATTGCCCAGCATCGTCACCAATGCCGAACACTGCGACCTCCATGGACAACATTTATTAGTTAATTCTGCTAATAAGGCAATCTATATTGCAGTAGATATTATTTCTTTCAGACCGCAAAGACATCTTTTAAATACTTAAATTAAAAATTAACCTGTTAGTACACTTTAAGCATTGAATTGATTTTTTCTGCTATCGGACTACATGTTCCAATAGATTTAGCATGGATTTTTAATTTCCACCCACTGCACATGCCCCTCATTTAATGCCTATACCTTCGGAAATGTAGTACGTACTAGAGGTGACACGATGGGTTGAATCTACTAAAAATCTTTTGCTAAACGTCCTGACAATATAATTAGAAGACCGTGACATTACATCAGAGTGGATATTTCTAGATTAAAGGTGCTTGTTCCGATCGATTTTGGGATCCCCCGATTTAACCGGAAGTAGTATTAATTTTGATATCAGGTGAAAGGCCGTATTTTTCTCATTGTTATCCTGAAATTTCAGCTTTCAAATCCATTTCTTTCTCAAGATACAGATAAAAACTACCTTTTTAGTGGTTAACCCTCAATATTAGCACAGTAGTGAATAGGGCGTTGCACTATGCAATATCGCGTCCAGCATCAAAACCGCAAGTTTGTTCCCACGGTACTTGATGGTCAGTGTGTACAAATGTCAGGCTCTAATATCATGTAGAGAACACGATAGACAAAAATCGGAACAAGCACCTTTAAGTAAGAATTGTAAACTTCAAGAACATTCCTGTATTGATTGTGATCACCATTGTAATTAGTTTGGACATTTCAAATTCTTGAACCAATCATTTGGTCATAAATAAAATAAATTGTTATTTTATCGAAACTCACACCATTTGTGCACAAGGCTTATTTGTGTTTTAAGGGTATTTCTGACCTTGGCTTTTATGTGATATCGTAACGGCTAGTAGCTACCAGCTGGCCACCAGATGGTGTTTGAGAAAATACCATAAAAAATGAAGTCAGTAGCAGGTACTTATCAGAAGTCTAGTGGGAAATAGAATATTATGCTGTGGATACTCTTTGGGAACTGTTAGCCCTACGGATATTATCCGTATATATAGACCTGGAACCTATTGGCCCATTATCCTCTCATTGGTGGGAGACGGACGTTACCCCCAAAATAGGTAAGGGCTAACCTGCTATCATTTTGATTACAATAATTATGACACAATTTTGCGGTGCGGTAAAAACACATTAAGCATAAGATAGGGTTGACAACAAACAAACCAGTACGCTAAAGAATATATCGGTCATCACAGGCCCTACGTGATAAAATTTAGAGTCAACTATACATTTAAAACAATGACATTTCACATCAAGGGAGACAAAGTAAATAAGTGCTCAAGTGTCTCCTGAACTTTGATTGTGGGACTTAAAGGAAATGTAAGACATTGAAAAACAATAAGGTGCAGTTAATTAAATGTCGGCGTTGCAAACCGCAAAGTTGTTTTTCTTGGTGGTGGTGGTGGTGGTGGGGGGTGTTACGTCTTGCCGACCGGCACCCTTTGCTATCACATCGCGATTTACAGGCGGTGGCGGCCAAGTCTCATTCATTATAGCAACTAACCAAAATGTCAAATGAAATTACAGCAATACAGAGTGCAAACCACAAACTAATTTTGGTGCTTTGATGTGGGTCAGTCATGGGTGTTCCCATGACCCACATACGACCTCGTCCTCGTTCGTTATTCATGCAAAAAAATCAGAAATGACCCTTCCAGTGGAGTTGATCCTTCAACTCCAACGGTTTTGGAATAAGAAAATATTCCTTAACAACATATAAAAAATTCAGAAGTTTTCGTCAAGATTTAGCTTTTACGTGTTAAACCAATGGCGACGTCTGAAATTGGGATTTCTTGGCCGCCCTCCCCTGGCGATTTATTTGCCATTATTTAGAGCGCCATCACGCTGGTTTTTGAATAAAGCGCGCGTACGAGGTAGCAAGACGTGACTCTGCTCGAAAATTAAATTGAACCCATATAATCTTCCAAAATCTTACAAAAACAACCAAAGAGTCTTTGATAGTTGTGACACCGCAGTGATTTTGCACTCATGAGCATGATGAGAGCAAAAGATGTTGGTTTACCTAACACTAGAGCATGCGCATGTTGGCCAAAACCGCATACTTTTTTTTTAATTAAGTGTATTTTCAGTTAATTAACTAGGTTTATCACTTAAAGGCTGGCTCAGAAATGTAGAAAATACAACCTTTTGTGTAGTAATTAAAAATAGTAGTCTAGAACTGAAAATAGTCACCTAAAATGCTTATTGATGAATCGGATTTTCCGTTTTCATGCAGTAAACATGCACAGTATAATAGTGCCATAGGATATCGTGTATAACAGTAATTCCGGATCCGGAATTTTATAACAAAGTTGCGATTTTCTATATGAATGACTTCGATTTGAACTTAGTTATTTCACACAGTGATTAGTATATGGACAAGCATTATGTATATGCAAAAACACGATTTGTTTAAAAAATGAGTGCGCTCTCATCGGGAAATCTCTGAGTCAGCCTTTAATATTTGTTTGATAAACCGTATTTATCAATTAAAGTGACGGGAGATTTTTTTGAAGATACGAACCTCCCTCGAATTGCACTGGATCCTTTGAAGACCACCTACCGAGTACGTTTCGAAAGTTTATCAGACAAACAAGTACAAAGAAAATCGCAAACGTTGTTTTGAACTTGCCTGCTATCGTAATCGTCCTATATATGCTTTGGTTTTCTATCGTGCACGACAGAAAATACTAAATCGTCATCTTATTACACAAAGACAGTGTATTCGGCTTATTCACTTTTAGTAAGTATTCCAAATATGCAAAAAAACAGGGTTCGAAAAAAAATTGGGGGCGCTACTTTCTGGAAATGCCCTCATGTCTCTTTAAATAATATGTAATGAATAGACCAGTTAACAGCAATGTTTGTAAACATGCTAGGGCCTGGTATCTTGAAATAGTTCGGCCTGACTGTTACACACTGGGCAATTGTATCTGTTAGAGTTTTAATACTATGGGCCATAACGATTCGCAGGAATGGATTCGCAGGCAACAAAAGAAGTGACGTAGGATGTTAACTGGTCTATTAACAACAACGTTTACTACGTCGATAAACTAGTTCAAAAACATGATTATCTTCAAAAGCAAAAAAGACTTAAAATCAGACCCAACTGATGACAAGCCGGTGTAGCAGGAGATATAGTCCTCCGGACTCATAGTTCACTTTTTACGTCGAAGATTAGGGCATTCAGTTGACTCTACGTGCAATATTAGTTTCATGTTTTATTCCGTAGTCCTCTATTTAGCCAGGATTTTGGCTCCAGGGGGACTATATATCTCCTTTTACATCGGTACTGGGCACCTAAGGTATATACCTAAACTTTAAATATCAGGAATAAAATAGAATTTGATTTTTCGGTTCTCTGTTTTTAGAAGCAACAGTTTTGTGTTAAAATGACTTTTTTTACATTTGTGACCGAAATATCCTTTGTGTTAGGAGAGTGGACTTGTTTCAAACCACTGAACTAAAGAAGGAGATGTCAATAAACCAGTAAATTTCACATCATTTAAATGTACCTATTTTTTATACTATTTTCTGCCAGATTTCGTCAAAATGGATTCTGCAGCCGAGAATGACGGGCCTCTTCGTATCTTGTTATGGTCTGTACCCCGATCACTTTCTACCGCGTTTGGAAAATGCATGAGCTTTGTTCCGAATACTCAAATTATTAACGAACCAAATGTTTGCGCTTACCACTTTGGTCCAGAAAAATATCCTACTCCAGAAGCGATGGTTGATGAACAGGTGGTGAAATACGATCAAGATTTGCATCACATAAAGTTGGATCTACCGATGGCGTTCGATTCTGATCAATGCACATATGAATTTGTAAAACTCGAGCTGGAGGCTGACTACCCAGGGAAACAACTTGTGTTTTGTAAAGATATGGCCTACGCCCTCAACGCGGAAATAGGATATGCTGCCTCAAGGATACCGCCACACTTTCCTAATACGCAATCCATATGTACTTTCCTTTCTCCCAAGAGATATTTGAAAACATTGATTGCAACTATTTGGGAAGGAAAAGGTCTTGTGTAAACTAACTGATATCTCCCACAATGTTTCCTCCAAAATATGACTTTCAGGAAAAGAAGCATACGAGTTGCTGACGTTGGTTCGAGATCACGGGAACTCTCCAATAATGTTGAGCAGGATGACCTCCCTAAGGATCTATTTCTACGATGCACCAGTACTTTACACTTCTCGGGATTCATTTCAAGGAAGAATTGCTGGAATGGCCCGCTGGGATGGACGTCATACAATCCTGGAAAGGTGCGCGGGACAGTCTTGTAGCGTAATCTTTCTCAAGACTGGGGGTTATTACGACACAGCGTTAAATAGTTCGCGGTTTCACCCGGCAAGAGATATACCGCGTCGGGAAGAACTGTCTGAAGACGTCTTGGTGCGTGCGTACGTATTGCCTTGACTACAGAAAATGTTTGATTTACGAATAAGATAATCTAAATTCCGGTGATTTTAAGTAATTAAAGCAGCGGTGGGAGGGTATGGGAACAGGCAGCAGAGAAATTAAGTTTGCGAACATACGAGATTGGTTAGGGTTTGTCAGGACTTTGCAAAGTTCAACGAACCTTCGGATATAACGTATCAAGTTTAAATGAACGCCTCTTGAACGTCACACATAGGACCGGTTTAAATCCACGTTTTAAAACAAACTTGAATAAACGTTCTACCAATGTATTCTTGGCGCTTTAAATTCTACATTCATACAATTAAGTGTTCGCGGAGTTGGATTCACGTTAAGTAACGTTTGCAGGACGTGTCTGAATGGTTGACGTAATATGATTTAGAAGAAGAAGTGGGTTATGCTAGTGAGACAGAAAACATTCAGAGAACATTGTCTGGCATATGTACAGACTCTCAGAGAACATTTTAAGATAACTGCCCTTCCTCCCACAATGGACGTTATAAGACATTCAGAGAAACGAGAAACATTTTAAGCTAAACTTGGAACTTCCACCATCAAGTAACTGACCTTCCTCCCACAATGGACATTATAAGACATTCAGAGAACATTTTAAGATTACTGTCCTTCGTCCCACAACTAACTGTCTTCTTTCCCAAATGAATTGTTATAGACATTCAGAGAACAGTTTTACGCTAACTGCCCGTTCCTCGCATCAAGAAATGCCCTTCCTCCCACAATGGACTTATACGAATATCGAGAACATTAGCTAAACGGGCCTTAGTCACCAAGGCTAAACTGTCCTTTTCCAACAATGAACGTTATAAGACCATTCAGAGAACTTTTAAGCTAGCTTGCCAGCCCTTCCTTCACAAGCTAACTGCCCTTCCTCCCACATGAACAGTTATAAGACAGTTCAGAGAATCATTTTAAGCTAACTTCCTTCGTCTCCACAAGCTACTGACTTCCCCACAATAATACGTCATTAAGACATTCAGAGAACATTTTAAGCTAACTGACCCTCGATCCCCACCAAGGCTAACTGCCCGTCCTCCCACATGGACATTATATGACATTCAGAGAAACAGTGTAAAGGATTACTGTCCTTCGTCCCACAAAGTAACTGTCCTTACTCCCACAAAGACGTTATAAGCCATTCGAGAACCATTTTAAGCTAACTGACCTTCCTCCCACAATGGAGTTATAAGGACTTCAGAGCACATTTTAAGGCTAACTGCCCTTCCTTCCAAAAGCTATATAATGACCTTCTTCCCACAATGAATGTTATAAGACATTCAGAGACATTTAAGCTAACTGCCCTTCCTCCCACAAACTAACTGCCATTCCTCCCACAATGGACGTTATGAGACATTCAGAGAACATTTGAAGCTAACTGCCCTTCGTCCCACAATGAACGTTTTAGAAGACATTCAGAGACATTTTAAGCTAACTGCCCCTTCTTTCCACAGGACTAAATGCCTTCCTCCACAATGGACGTATAAGACATTCAGGAGAACATTTAAACCTAACTGTTTCTCCACAATGAACGTTATAAGACATTCAGAGACCTGTTTAAGCTAACTGTCCTTCGTCCCACAAGCCTAACATGAACCTCCCCCCACAATATAAGCATAAGACATTCATGAGAACATTTTAAGGTCCTGAGCCCGATCGCTAATGCCTCGTCCCCAGGGACCCCAGATTTTAAGGAAAGTGTGTCAAATTTGTAATCAGAAGAAGTTATATTTTCCTCATTTACCATGTGAAATCTTAGGGCTAAGGAGTGTTGTTTGGATGTTAGAGCGAAAAGTGCCCTTTTTGCGTCGACCAATTGAATTTTACAAGGACTCTAGGGATTGCAAAATCACGTTTTTAGCTCCCACCTCAAAACGGCGTTTGAAATTATGGCGAAAACTTACAGAGGGTTTGGGGTGAAGTGTGACGGGTGAAAGTCTTCTATCAAGATGAAAAACTGACTAAGACTTAAATAGGGCCATCCCCCTTTAAGATAAATGACCTTCGTCCCACAAGCTACGCCCGTGCCTCCACAATGGGAGCCTTATAAAGACATCAGAGAACATTTAGCTTACTGTCATACTCCACAAGCTAACTGTCCTTCCTCCCACAATGGACATTATAAGACATTCAGAGAACATTTTAAGCTTACTGTCCTTCGGCCCACAAGCTAACTGTCCTTCCTCCCACAATGGACATTATAAGACATTCAGAGAACATTTTTAAGCTAACTGTTGTTCCTCCCACAAGCTAACTGCCCTTCTTCCCACAATGGACATTATAAGACATTCAGAGAACATTTTCTGGACGTTATAAAATAAACCTTATGTTGCCAACGTCCCATCAAACGTAATTTTGGAACTCTCTTATAAGCCTTTTCCTGTTGGTGTTATCAAGTGACGTTACTTACTAGGCGACGTGTCTAAAACTTCCTTTCCCAAATGTTCTAATAAAGTCGCATTTGTGAGTTTACACTTTAATTGTTATATTACTAAAACTTGTTTGCTAAACGTCAGAAATTAAACATCCAAGTTCCAGTCGTATAGCTGAAGGTTGTGGAGGATGTGTTTTTTTTACTTTCCACGCGAGAGTCCCCCAGGTCCAATTCCCAGCTAAGAATGTTGTGTCTGTCAACTAGTGCAAAGTGATTAATGTGGCTTCCTTTTCAAAATACACCTTCGATAGAACATCAATTACCTTTTCATTAATTATTAGCGTTTAATTATGCAATTAATCAAATATTATTTTAACTTAATAAGGTATTATGAACAATACGAGAACGTTTCAAGAGCGTTACGTCTAACGTCCTAATAACGTTAAAAAGTGTGGACACGACTTTACGTAGTTTGAACGAAAAACGTTCTAATGACCAAAGTCGAACTTTCTCACAACGTTCATAGCTCTGCCACAACGTGATATTGCTAGCTAGGTTGTAGTGACTGCATACCGACAGAGGAATTTGCGTTGAAGTGCTTTATTGTAATCTGCAGACGCCCATTATTGGTTGATGTGCAAGTGGTGCCAGCCAAACAGGTCAAATGATAAGGCATTGGCGTAAACAAATTCTTCTAACAGAACCAAGGCAAAATTACATTGACCTGACAGTTTCGTACATCTTCATGGCCGATGTAACTTCTTCAGAGTGACCCTCCTCATCTTGGTCTTATCCATCCGACTTCGGGAGGCCCCTCGTCTCTATTCATGACGAGCGGCTTCTTTTTTCCGTATCAAGGCATAAAACTATAATCTGAAGTTATTATGTTTAGCAGAATAAAAGACAGTTTTCCCCTTGTTTGGTTATCGAATATCGGTCTCATATTGGCAGGTCCAATATTTTTGAGTGGTGGACAGCGCGATAGCGCTGTCCACCACGAAACAATATTGACCTGTCCTATCAAATATAGCCCGAATATTCGATACACCAAGGGAACTCTGTCCTTTTATTCTCATTCAGTTTATCATGATTTGTTCTTAATTTGCGTGAAAATTGTTATTTCGGCCTGCACTAATTGCCGAATATTGTTTTACACACAACGAGTAAAGCAGTACCCCTGTAAACAAAAGGTTCGAGTCCAAAGAGAGGACGCTACTATTGGGTATTGCAGATCGCGCGGAAGAGACGTCAAATAATGTGATGCGTTCTCAGTCATCGGTGCTTTCAAATGTAACACTTCAAAGCGTAACGGAAAGTGCATGCATTTTCAGTAATTACGTCATTAAAATTATGACTTTTATCATGCTTTGCAGCAAAATATTACTCTTTCTTATTATGGAGAACACAGATAGGCCAGTCAAAATAGAATAAATTGCTGCCTTACCCCACACTCTAAATTGCAACAGAACAATTCCACACAAATTGTATTGAAATACCTTTAAAAACAACATATCAAAGTCTCTAAAATCAAAGAGTGGAACATATATTTTTAAGGGGGTTAAGGTTTTAACATGTGTCAAAATATGAAAAGTATCAAAACGCCGTCGAAAAGTATGCCAGCGTGTTCGTTACATTTCTCAGATTAAAAAAAAAAAGTATAGTTTGCCATATCTTCAGGTTGTAGTTCATAGTTATGAGTCAAAATAGGTAATGTCACCATGGGGGTAAATTTTCAGTATTACCGTTCGTTACAAAAATGGGTCCAAATTGTGTCGTCTAATGGTACAGAACCCGAAAATATACTGGTTGCACCATGCATCTATAATATTCGTTGCATACTTGGAACGGACATGTGACTGGAGGCTACGGGTCTATGGGAGGTCACTAGTCAGAGCTCTGTAATTTCTTATATAGAAAGTTTCAAACAAAGAAATCTATTACATTTACTATCTAGTGGGACAATTTAACAGTTTACAACCAGTCGATCAAAATCGGACCCAGTCTAATAATTTACCCCGGATGACCTTGAACTGTTATGAGCCATTGTACTTAAAACTATAACTCGTGATAGGCAACTATACATTTTTTTAACCTTAGAGTAGCCCAATAAATGGTAATCATTTAAATCAATTCGAACAATTCAAATTTTTTACCCCTGTTACACACGTGCCCCCTTATTTCTACATGTTCCACTAGGTTGATTTTGGTAGCCTTTTAATAATTATTTTTGGACTATTTCGGAGCATATTAACACCAACATTGTTTCCTGTTGCAATTTGTGTGGGGTCAAATCAACAATGATTGGACGAGAACAACACTGAATACGAAAGGGTGATTTACGTATGATCAGAGTCATGAAATCGTCGCAATCGACATCATGATCATCTGTTCATGAGTGTGAATCTCAGACTCGGGTGATAATCATTCGTATGTAGGCCAAAATCATCGCGAGATGGCCAAGAGTTAGAGTTCGACACCAAGCTATTAAAGGTGATTCAAAAGCTTTCAAGTACATGCATATAAGCTTAGCTAAGGTGTAATTGGCACGAGAATAAACGTTGCACTCACAACTTTGCCCGTCCCTGGACCCTGTCTGGAACGGTCATATTTCCTCACATGAGGACTCACTTCATCATGATTCACACATGCAGTGTGATGAAACAATGTTGTGCTAATCGTTATTTCTTAAACTAAAATAATGAGAATGTTCATATTAGTTCCAAACTACTTTTTCTTGCATAAGATCACAATTTTGTAATTATTTTGGTCCAATTTTCTAACAACCTAACCCACGCCGGGCAACTCACATGGCTCATGTCATGACCGCTTGCCATCGACTAGGGCCTCTTGAGACAGACTGTGAGAGTGACCAATTGGCATCTGAAACAATTTCATAACCCCACCAGTAACTAATCAAGACAAATTGAACATTCATATGTTCTTTAATTCACTTGAAACTAGGCTGACGACACCATTCTAATATGGTCCGTTTTCATGAAAGCGGTGCATTTCGGAGGTAAGACACCACCAAAAACCATTGTCTCAAATTGTACGTTTTATGTTTTTAAAAACTTTAGTTGATTCCAATACCCTATTTAACGGGAAAAATAATATTGCAACAACACTTCTTAGTTTTCTGCACAGTATGGCACACAATCATTTTGACAGCAAAAGAATAAGGGTTTATTACGTTATCAAAATTTTTAAATCAACAAATAGCACGGAATGACACTATCAAGAGGTTGCTGGGAACAATTTTTATTTTTACGAAGTTAAAGTTTGAGTAGCTAATTTGAACTCAAGGAAATATGCTCCAATTGTTTTAGTTTATTACGTTATCCTTGAGTATTGAATTTTTGCCTGAAAATTAGACTTTATACTAACAATATTAAGATACCTTTTACTAATTATTCTAAAGATACATTTAATTGGCACCATATATCATCTATGATGCCAAATTTAACTTTGATAATGTTAACTAAAACGCATTCACCGTAATAAACCGATAAACGTAATACACAATAACGTAGTTAACATTTTGGATGCCCATTTTTCACATCTTCCCATTGTTGACTAAGATGTATCTGATTAAAGTATTATATATTTTTTGAGGTCGGAAAATAAGTATCTATGCCCCTCTTGATCAAAATTCAAATATCTTGTTTGTTTGCTGAGAAATTGGATAACGTAATTACACTTCCTTAAAAAGTCACATTTTTGCAAGTTCACAATTCCTGAGAACTTTTTAATAGTCATTGTGCGCTGAAGAAAACACTGTTCCAACTGCCCTGCATTATGTATTTTTAATCTTGAAATAAGATGCACAATCAATACTTAGTAAAGTTTTACCAAACTTAGAAACTGCTGTGAAGGATACGTATCAACAGGTTTTTTCATTCACCAGGACATTATTTTGTATTTCAAAGATATAAATAAAGTGAGAATACAAGGAAAAACATCAATTACATAATTTCTACAAATGTTTCACAACAAAAACATTGATATTCGGAAGAATTCAAGCGGCTACGTATTTTTTAATTTTTTTAATTTGATGTTGTGTTTCGAACATCGATTTTCTCCTATTTTTCGATGTTTGAAGTCAAATATCTCATAACAGAAGAAAACGGAAAGCATAGCAAACCATATATCCCAAATTCAGCGCAAAGGCCCACTACAAAATGTTTCCGTTTTGTTCCATAAAGCATTGTTGAAAAGACTTATTAAACCAAGACACAGAATTTGGAAAATTCACCGTTTTCACATGAAATCGACCATATTCTTATCTTCCTCATGTTTTCCGGTTTGGTTTTAAATTTCAGAAATTAAAAAAACTAAAAAATCAATAAAACTCAAAAACTTAAAAAACACACACAACACTATTTTTTTTTACTTTGACAGACATAAGCTAGCACATGTGGCTCAAAGTAATATTGTTTTACATGAACAATCATTCTTGTACATACATTAAACAAAAATACACTTTTTGAACAACGCAACATGAGTTCACGTATTCTTACAGATAATTCATCATTAATATCAATGTACCGTAGTTACCCGACTTTGCCACTTATTTACGAATCCAATTCTGATTATTTAACACTTTAATGAGTGAAGCCCGTGAGTGGAGTGTATCATACCAGAACTTATTTTATAATCTCGACTTTATTATGCGTTAAATGATTTATCCCAACAATAAAGATCGTCACTCTTAATATTGCAGATAAAAGGAACAACTTAATCCATTTTAATCCCCATTTATAACACGTCGGATCCAATTCGCTTTCCAATTGATTCAAATGTGCATTTCACGTTAGGCATTCTTATACCCCCATTTTCGTAATGTTGCACAACTGCTTCCTATTTATTTTCCCGGCTTTCCGTCCAGATAAATCTGAAAAATTCGTCCATTCAAAGTTAACAAATTCTTCAACTGGGTTCGGTAACATCTCGCTATTATTATTTAGATCACGAGGGATTCACCACAACTACGGTTACCCAACCTGTTCGGTTTCTTTTTGACCCAGGTGGACAGTTGTGTGTCTCATAGTTCAAGACTCGTATTATAGTTAATATCTTGCAAATCGGTCAGGTTTGTACTAAAAGATATCCCTAAAGTATCAAAGGTAGGTACCATCAAAACGCCACCAATTTAATTTCAGTCTTTTGCATATTGCAGTGGTTCTATATTTGTTTGACTTCCCAATCCAACAGGACTGTATGTTATACATATTAATTTAAGTACTGATATCTCATAGAAAGTTGGTAAAGTTTGTAACAGCACTTTATAGTGATTTTTCAGATCCATCTTCTAAAATTAAAGTGTATCGTCAGCGTAATGAGGGATTTAACATGCCATGTCATTTCCCATACCCATTTATTTCTGTGTTACATCTAACATCGTAGCTAGTACCTCGTGTAAACAACACAAAAATGTATGGGGAAGTGAATCACCTTGTCTGCAACCACACAAAATTTGAAAAAAAAGGAGATATTACCCATACAAATTACAGGGTACCCCCCCCCCCACGATGCATTATTATGATTGTACAAACCATTTACATATATCTCTTCCGAAATTAAAAGCATCAAACGAGTTAGGATAAATTTGTGCGAGGCCGTGTCAAAAGCGGTTTAAAAATCGATCAGTAACAGCCATACCAGGAGATATTAATCTCCAGTATGTAATTTATTATGTCATAAATTAATCTTATATTTTCACCAATAATCTATTTGGAACAAAACCAGTCTGGTCTTCTAAAATTATAGGGGAAGGAGGATTTAATTCTGTTAGCTATGCAAGCTGATGCGAATTTGTACCACCCGCAAATATTTAAACAAGGGAAATTGGTCTCCAATTTTACTTAATGTGTCGAGTTTATCTCTTTGCGGATAGAAAACAATATATTGTCCATTTGTTGTTGTTTGGTGATAAAGACCTTGTAAAAACCGGCATTTTAAAGAACAAGAAATAAAACAAAGACCACAACTTTCAGGACACACACAAACAACCCATTATAAAACTCAACAGTTACAAACAATCAGGTCTGGAGTGTTATTGCTTATATTTATTAAAGCCGTAGTAATTCTCTATCGTTATTTCCCCCTCTAATGCCTCGGATGATTTGTGAGAGTTTAGTAGAAGTAGATATTGTTAATTTCTTAAATTGGTTTATATTGTGTTGCTTTTCTTTGTACAGATTCTTATAAAAAGCCAACAAACCTACTTTCATAATTCTCCCTGAGATGTGATTACTGATCCATCATGTTTCAATATTCTACTGAAATCTGATTATTTACATTTAATATCTTTTTCCACGTTAGAAAGTATGTTGTGGTTTCTCGCCCTCTTCAATCCATGTTAGCTCTGATATAATGAAAAAAACCATGTATTTTTTTTTTTCGTTATAAGTTCTTAAAGTTTACATCTTGCATTGGATAATTCATGCTCAAAATTTATGCATTTGGATCATCATTAGTAATGCACTCTTCAATATAATTTTTCATAATCTAACAATACGTTTGATTTAATTTTTTGAGTTTTGGCTTAATTCTTTCTTCGTTTTGCGGAGTAAGCTAATGTAACTACTCTAATTTCAGTAAGAGAGCCCTCAAAGAAAAGTGATCAGTCAATTGGAACCTTTAAATCAAGAATCAATTTCGCATTATGTTGTCAATATTGTATTGAATACAGCATATAACTTTTTAAAATTACAATTAGCTTCCTTAACAACTTCATATCTTCATCTCAAGCAGATCATTGTTTAATTTCCAAGTGCTTTACACTTTGTATATTGCCTTACATAAAGAACAATAATGTACATTGAATGATAGTTCTATACCCAGGTAAAATATCTGTAAACAAACTATTATTTAAATTTAAAAAGTTCAGAGGAAACTAGAAGAATCTATAAACCTGCTTGTTTAATGGATTACTTTTACGCCAGGTAAATCTTTTAGTGTTTGGATTTAAAACTCTCCTGGGGTCGCAACGATTCTTTATTCTTTATTACTCAAAAATCTTTCTTTAGCTCTGGGGTTATTCGTGTTTAAGTAATTAAAGGTATCCAAATGTTGATCTCCGTGCACCAAGTTGAAATCTCCGCATATAATACAGAGGGGGGGTTATCAAAATTTCTACAGTAGTTTAATTGGGTATAGAATAAGGGCGGTCGTCAGTTGGACCAATAAAGACAAAATAGTGTACTGTCTTAGACAACATGAATATATCAAGTGACAATCCAGCTTCCCATCCAGTCCACTGCACTATATTTTTCAATTTGAAAATAACAGTATATATATCAAAACAGCTACCCCTCTGGAATTAGTTTTATAACCAGCTGTGAAGGCTTCTTAGCCCCACTCTGCCCCGTATCATATTTTCCCATAAAAATGAAAAGCTTTCTTTGTAGAGAATTCAAACATCCCTTTCGGCTTCGCATTATCAGAAAGCCCTCTACATTTTATAGAGCATATCTTGATTGAATTTCGATATCATTTTTATGGGATATCGAAATGCCATAAGCCACGTGTTTGTATTGTGAATTCAAAAAGAGCCCATGTATTTTGCATATTTAAAATTAGAGCAAGTCTGTCAATATACAATTTTAGACAATATTCTAAAAAAAACAGACAAGAATACGAAAATACATATACACGCAAAAAAAAATGCTCAACAACGAATGATATAATCTTGTCCACGACCAGCCACAAGAAAACAATGACGGTGAAATGGAGCTTATCAAACCACAAACAGAAATTTTACGTGCCACCAAATACTGAGTGAAATACGAGGATTGAAAAGAACTTGTAAAGGACCAAGCTGAGTGTAAAACTTCGCATGAGTTTTCGGTCTTGAAAAAAAAAAAAAAATTTTTGAATCAAAAAACACAGTTAATTGTCCAATAGAATATGGAATAATTCCTGTCTTGAACAAGCAGGGTACTATTCTATAAATAGATAATGGTTTTTCTTCCAGGATAAGCTAAAACAATTAATTTACTGAGTACGTCTACTCGGTTCGGTGGTAAGTACAAGATCGTGGGTAATAGGCCTATATTCAGATATGTTTAACTCTTGCACGAGAAGGGCAAATCTGTTTAATTACACCACATAGTACACCAAATTCAGTGGCCAGAGTTTATGAGTTGGCTTTCCAAATAATGCAACTATGGTCATTGGGGAAGCCTCAAAAAACAAAATTAGGGCTTGTTTGACCAATTAATTAAATTGCATTTAAACGATTGTTTTGAATATGCCAAACAAAAAAATAACCTAATTTTGAAATATTATAAATATATGACATGAAGAAAAAAAAAACAAAAATAACCAATACTGATCTTTGGGCGGCTGATACGCCTGCCAGATTAAACAAAGCTTAATATGTAAACATGTGCACTCTAGGAATGTGAAATCAATAAAATAATTATTACTCTACATATTCATATCTTACAAAGTACGAAAGAAAAAAAAAAAAAAAAGAAACTCGATGTTGTTATAAATGCAATACAGTTCTATAAGGATTGGACGAAAACATTTCGGCTATTAGCAAAGGAGAGAGAAAAACTAATGTTCCAAAAAAAAAAGAGGAGGTAATTAATATATGTTTCTGTGATTTAAAAAAATATAAACGGGAGTTACTAAGTACCAATTTCAGAAGCCTCCATAGAGTTAGGTTTGTCGAGTTGGACTGATCTATATCAATAGTTGTTTAATTTCATATACCATCTTAAATGTCACCAAGATCACCATGCTTGCAAAATACACTGTTAAAGACCACCGACTCAAGAGATCTGACTGAAAATGCATTTTCTAAAACAAATCGTATTCCCTATTTCTATGTAAGATATTTAAGTAAAAATTTACGGCCTAACATTAAAAAAATGAACAATATTTTTATTTTTTGCTTTTTTTAATCATTTAATCATATAATCTGAGAATATTTGGGTGAGTTGATTATATATAAAAATATTGTTTGTGTGTTTTTATTTAAAAAAAGAAAAAACCTAAAAAATTAATTTTTTATCTTTTTTGTAAATAATATATCCACATCTCAAGCAAACTAGGAAGTGATTTTGTTTCAAAACTAACCTGATTTTTTTAAATTGTTCTATTTCTGGGATTTCACATTTTGGGTGCGTCACTATTTTTTTTATTTTCCACTTCGAAAGCAACAAAACGGTCTCTGGAAAAACGGACCACAGGCTTTTAAATGGAAATTGTTGTTGTTGTTTTAATTGTTTGTTCTTCACCTGGGTTCTGCACTTTTAGGAAAAAATAGCAATTTTTGGCAAGCGGACAAAAAAGTAACCAAAAAATTGTTTGGTTAGGAGCCTCTACATTGCCTTTCCCAAAACAAAAAAGAATATATTTCCCATTTAATTTAGGTTTGGGTGTTTATTTCTTCTCTACTTTTTTAAGCCTGACCGTGTGTGTGGCATGTGCCAGTAAGTTTTTGTTTTACGTTGTTTTAGTACTTTTTTCCAACAGCTGATCGATTGTTGTTCAGAGGAGGGTGTGGACCACTCCACAAAACAGATTGTAATACATGTGTAGTAAAAAATAATTCGTTACGTACAAGTGCAGTGGCTCTTCGCACACCGCGGACGCGGCCTTTTTTTCACACCAGAGCAACTGATTTTCGAAAGCATTTATTTATATGACGTCCACACCCCAGTTGATTGAGCCATTTAGCTGATTTCTCGTCAGTTTCGCTGCAACAATTCAGGCACATCTCTTTTTTCACCGAGTCTGAGCGTTGCAAATTAAGACTGTAGACTATGGGGCGTGTGGCCAAATAACCAACTGTTTAACAAATTCTGTAGTCCTCATCGAGGGGCTAAGGGAACACCAAGTGTAATTCATAATAAAATTATTACAATCACATAACTGTCTGTTTCCCGCACATAAAACTGGAACATTTTCTTACAAATAAATAAAATGTCACCTCCAATTTCTTTTCCCCCATATCAGGGACCAATGGATATGTATAGACTTCAGCAAACCATGAGCAGCTAAAGATATTACAATGGTCGGTATAAGCTCGGTATGTGGGGCCATTGTCATAGGCAGGAGTTACCACCTCCACGATTCGGGTTGAGTGACAAATATCCGTCCTCTCTCACAATAACTACCAGTGTAATATAATATAGGTCGTTGATCTTGGGGGGGCCTCCCCTTCTCCGGGGGGGGGGGTTTGGGTTTTTTGGGGGGGGGGGGGGGGGGACACGGCAAGCTTCTTCTGAAAACGCGGTAAATTGAATAGAAATAAGTTAAAGCATAAGTTACGGATTGGGGTTCTGCACAAAGTTGTTAGGTCAAAGCTTGCATGCCCAGCAACATTCTCTATATGATGTGTTTGTTCAGTTTCTTCCTTTTCGAATATATAAATGATGAAAAAACATGGCCAAAGTTAATTGAAACACGCACTATATATAAAGCTCAATTATTTATTTATTTATGAATGAGGTTAAGTATTTTGTCCTGAAAAATGTTTGAAAAAAAGTACTAGGTCTAAATTGGAGAGCGGTAGGTAACAGCTGGGAAATCTATTCAGCTGCGCGATAACAATGGTCCTGCACTCCCAGATGAAAGGGAATCTTGAAGTGTTTTTTTTACACCGCATACCGGGCCGGTGTGGGTGATTGAATATCTTTACATCCATTGTTTGCTGAAAGTCTATTGGTATCACTAGTCACGATTATTGGGGGGAGGAAGGGGGAAATGAAATTTAAGATGACATTTATTCTTTGTCAAGAAAAATGATGGCCAGTTGTATTGTGGGAACAGACCGATTATATGATTTTAATAATTATTGACTTTTATCTACTTGGATTTCCCCTAGCCCCCGATTGGAGACAACAAAACAACAGCATAGAAGGAATCCCCATAGCCTATGGTAGACATGACATGGACTGAGACAGAGTTACAACTTACAGTAGAGATGTCGTTCGGTCCCGTACAGATGCTAAAAACGGAAGGAGCATTCCCTAAATCTCCAAAATTTGCTAATTTAAAAATATTGCATTAATTTAAAATATTCAAAATTAGGTCGATTTGCCATAACACCAACTCCGGTCACCAAAAACATAACTGATGGTGTTGACGTCTTTACAATGTAGTTCCGCTACGTTTAATTGTTTTGAAAACGCTGCTCATGCCTAATGAAGATGCATAGCGCGTAAATACGCGGTCACTGTCATCTATCACTGTCAAATATCGGCGGATGATAGACACCTAAAAAACAATAGAATTTCGCGATTTCTCAACAAACCACGCATGGCCGCTTTTTAATTCTTTCTTTATCAATTAACAATCATCCTTTGGTGTTGGTTAATTTATACGCCCCAAATAATGATGACCCAAATTATTTTGTGGATTTATTTTCCCAAATTGATAAACTTGTAGTTAGGGAGCCAACGATCTTGAAACTGAAATATTTTGCCCGGGCTGCTCTAAAATTTTGGTGACTAGATTCAAGTAGGGGAACATCTTAGGCATCAGAAAACCGATGTTGGATTATTTTTAACGATTGCGAAAAAAATAGAAATCCAAGATGGCGTCCGTAACTTTTGATTGCGATCTTCAACTGGAACGCAATTTATGTCATTTGAAAGAGAATTAAATTATCTACACGCTGATATCAAAATTTGTGATTTTTAAGAATTATTTAAGGTGCAAATTTGAGGGAAAATCACAAAAAAAAAAAAAAAAAAAATTAACCAAAAAATGAAATATTCTTATCTAGTGTTCCATTGATATTTCCAGAACCAAATCATCAATTAAGCCAATTTTTTCTACAAATTTGACCTAATAAGAAGAAGTTATTCTGTAACGAAGGTCATCAATCAGTTACACAGAGAAGTTGGTTTACTGCGCACTTTTTTTGATCATGCAGAAAACTCATGACCAAAATCCCTCAATTGAAAGTACACATTATTCATGCATTATACACTATTCTTATTCAGTGGGCGTGGTTTGTTAAGAAATCGCGAAATTCTATTGGTTTTTAGGTGTCTATCATCCGCCGATATTTGACAGTGATAGATGACAGTGACCGCGTATTTACGCGCTATGCATATTCATTAGCATGAACGGCGTTTTCAAAACAAATAACATGCCGGAACTACATTTAAAAGGACGTCAACACGATAAATTAATTGGTGACCCGTAGTTGGTGTTTTGGCAATACGAACTAATTTTGATATTTTAAATTAATGCAATATTTTAAATTAGCAAATTTTAAGGATTTTAGTGAAGGCATCATTGCCGTTTTTAGCTTCTGTATAATAAAGGGACCGAACTGACATCTCTACTGTAACTCGGTCTCAGTCATGTTAGTCAGACCAGTCCATAGAGCTGGAATATTAACGTCATTGGACCAGTCTGAATTTACAACGCTCAGACTGAGCTGAGTGAGACTCGGTGAAAAAGAGATTTGCCTGAAATTGTGGCAGCGAAACTGACGAGAAATCAGCTAAATTGCTCAATCAACTGGGGTGTGCACGTCGTATTTATGCTTTTCGAATATCAGTTGACTGTGTTGAAAAAAAAGGCCTGGGAAAAAGACAGCGCCGTGGTGTGCAAAGTCGAGCCACTGCGCTTTGT
>JAMKCH010008726.1:0-44557 GCA_023653785.1 Ophioderma brevispina
GCTTCGTTCGATTTGGCTACGGGCCTATCTAGCGCTTCGCGCTTATAATATCTATGTAAAGTGACAAAAACGCTGCCCTCTATAGTTGCTGCCAGTGAATATAAATGCTAGCTTTGCCAACAAGGTTAAATCGTTGAAAGGAGGGCAGGGCTTCGATTTATGAGGGAAATTACGGGGTAAAATAACTAAGTGAAGACAATTTTTGAAAAGTGCTAAAAACATTGATTTTCGTCAAGGTTTTTGGCTCGCAAAAACCACTAAAAATGCATCCGTTTTTATTGTACTAACCTGTATCGACGTAGCTACATGTATAAATCCGTTACTAGAAAACGAGGTTAAATTGTTGGAAGGAGGGCAGGGCTTCGATTTATGAGGGAAATTATGGGGTAAAACTAGTCCGTTCAGAACCAGACCTCGAGCGCGCAGTGCGAGGTCTGGGAAAATTCAAAATGCTTTAGTATTTCATTACCGTATGAATGAATAGGCTGCGGGATTTTTTTTTACCCGCAGTCTATCCCCCCATTCCCCCTATATTTGAAGCATTTGGCCCTCGAAACGGAATTCTATATAAAATACCTGAGACTATCCTGAGTCCGAATATTCACCCTAATCACAAATTTTTTACCTCTTTCATGTCAAAATCCAACAAATAAATTTGCTTCTCAAAGCCGTAAATGTCTTCCAGTGCGAATCGACAGACGCTGACGGAACGGCTGACTACGCTGGTTCCATGCGTCTCGGGCTTCGCTTCATGGCTCAGACTATGTCAATTGTGAAATGGTGAGAGACCAGTTGCAGGGAACCAGCGTAACGTCTAACTTCCTGACCTTGCGAGACCGGTGAGTCGACGGGAATTTCTAGTGCAATACGGTTGTACATGTATGGGAAGACTTTCTTTAACCAGAAAAGCAGATAGAGACATAATTTGCAACTGGTGCTGTGGAATAAAATTTAGATAAGAGTTCAATGCAGCTGTAGGGATACGAAATAGTAAATTTAAACTAAAACTTTCGTCAATTAGATCATTGCTCACCCTCGGGCTTCGCCCTCGTTGGTGTAGTTTTCCGAGGTGAGCAGTTGATCACTAGGAAAAACACAACAAGGTTTTCAGAGCAATCCGCCATTTTCTATCGGTGAAAACATTCGATCACATGATACAATGAATGGACTATTCTGTTGGTTAAAAGTCCGAAAATCTTTACGAGGGAGTAGAGACGCTTACGGAACTAAATTTGTTTTGGTTGAGCGTAAAACGGAAATGCGTATTAAGACAGCGTGGACTAGCGTATCAATGAACGCAGTACAATAAATGGGATACGCGCTGCATTTGCGCTGCATACGCAATTGCTTTTAGTCGCAGAATTGCCCATCCGCACCCCAAAATGCATCAAAGGGAGGGAGGGAGTGTCGTCGAGGCTCGGTAACAGTCACTCCCGAAAGCGGCTGCTAGCTTCAATGCCGATGTTCGTTGAAAGTGCACCAAAAAGCAGGTAAAATTACTTTTATTGAGCAAATTAAGCTTCAATAGATAGATGATTTGGATCCAAAACATTTAGGGGAGCTATATAACCTTGATGCTAAAGATTAAACTTGATGCTCAACTATATAGTAATAACCCTATACATGATCGTGGACCCCAACGACAGGATCGCCCAAAAAATAATCAAAACAGATTTTTGCATGTTTGCAAACAAGGATAGGGGGTCTCTGTAATTTGCAGGGTGATCCTGTCGTTGGGGTCCACGATCATATCCCATGTGTCTTGAAATGGGGCCTGCTCTAGGGTAGGAACGTCCAGACACCCTGCTGTTAGTGGCGACATTCAGCTATTTCAACTTGAGTAGCTTTTTTGTGGTGTTGCTAGGTTCAATAAAATCTGGTAAATCTATAAAATTCCACTTAAAACCCTCATTGGGTGCAATTTAACTTGCTGTGTGGAGGGTGGAGCTGTTCAATGCCTTGACAATGGCAATATAGCGCGTTTAATGCCGGGCGCAGTAGGGCGTAGTTGTACGTAAGTTAAATGCATGAATGCTTGTGTCAAGCTCTGTGTGCGTACGCCGTGTCCCAGAATTAAAGAATACGATTAAAGAGAGAATATAAGTGTGCATTTTGGTATTTTAGTATAAAAGTACTGATCTGCCTTTCTTTCTTCGTCTTTATTTTGAACAGGCAAAACACAGCCAAATATTCATCAGAAGCAGGAACAACACAATGTGGCACATGTGAGAAGAGTGACGATGAAAATGAAGTCTTCTTTGGGCCCATCACTGACTACGAAAAGCGCAAAGCAAGTAAGCTCAGACGCCGCACTGTGGTTTTTACACCAAATTTTAGGGCCAATTTGCTCAAGACTCCATCAAAGGGTAGTTCAAATTCATCACAAATTTCAGACGAGAGCCAATCTCCCAGTGATGAACAGAGTAATCCCATGGAAACAGAGGAGTATTCAGCATATGACACCACAGATTCCGTATTCAATGATTCCTTAATGCACGATGATTTGGTCATAAAATCAGCAAATTTTGATCAGGAAAGCATGCCTAGCCAAAGTGTCTTTTATTCCACCTCAGAATTTCTCAATGAAGACGGTGTCAGACATCAGTCGGAGGATGTAGTGCTAGAAGCCAACTCGAGAACTGATGGTGATGAAAGTATTTATCATCAGGCTTCTTCAGTGAGTGAAGAGGTAGCGCCTGAAGATACTCCTGTCCGTAATACTGTGTTGCAAGATACCATGGTTACTGAAATATCAAACGGGATGCAGTCTGGTGAAAGTGTTGTAAGACAAGCATTGTCCTGTCAGAAAATCAAGCTACCCCTACTCCAAGTACCATCATACCAGATGAAACAATGACAAGTAAAGTTCAAACTTGCAGCCAGAGTGATACAGATAGTCCAGCAAAACGTCACTTGGCTGCCAGCAAGATCCAAGGGTGGTTCCGAATGAGCAAACAAAAGCGATCTTACAGCAAGGCCTTCAAGGACATGAGCAGTCTGAAAGATAAGACGGCCAGGTTTCTGCAGGAGTTAAGAAAGGAACAGTTGAGTAGAGGTGCACAAACCGGCAAACAGTCCTGTGCCAATCAAAGATAGTCAAAAAATCTTCTGATGAGGACACCAAGCATTCAGCATCATCTGATGCAAATACAAACATTCCTAATGCGCTAGCATTTCAGGAGTCCTCAGATGACACTTCTTCACAAGATGATAGACTGAATTGATGGATTTTTTCCGGACAGTTAAGCTCATCCTTCAGAGGTGACCTGCCTTCTTGACTTGGCTACTACAAGAAAACGGTAGTAGATTGCAAAGGCTTAAGTGGGAGTGGACCCCTACTAGAGATGGTAGTATCCATACACCTGTCGGTGGAATCATTTCATGCAAGTCAAAACAGATTGTAAACAGTCGGTGGTGTTCTCAGCCCTAAGGTTTACCAGTCATGGTTCAAGCATCAGCTGTCTCGTAACCCTATGTCTACCATAGCATATTAACCTCACAACCCTCTGTTTCAATACCCAAAGAAAGCTCAACCTTCTCCCCTGCTTCTGACACTCAGGCCTTCACCAGCTGGTTGGTGAAACTGTGCCTTCAGACAAACTAA
This sequence comes from Ophioderma brevispina, assembly GCA_023653785.1. Classification (NCBI taxonomy): domain Eukaryota; kingdom Metazoa; phylum Echinodermata; class Ophiuroidea; order Amphilepidida; family Ophiodermatidae; genus Ophioderma; species Ophioderma brevispina. The sequence goes on from JAMKCH010008726.1 coordinate 3,605, forward strand.
TGAGAGTATCGTAACATCTGGATCCGTGCAATCGATTGCCATCTGATCGATGTTTGCACCATTGTTCAAGTTTTCTCCTGTCATACAAAGAAATCTAGCAGACGCTTCACTCCAGTTTCACAGACAAGCCTTCCAATCAAGTGACCAATTAATGGTCAAGTTGCATATTGTCTCCTTTTCAGTCAAACTCAATCCAGCGTAATTGAAACACCAGACAAAGAAATGTGTTAGTTCACCAACGTAACTCGGAGCGTCACGCAAAGAAACTTAAATAAACACGGCAAGACACCTAGCTCAACCCATGTTGCACATTCAGCGTCGGACAAGATCACCCTCGGCATTTAGTCATGTCCAATGCAAACTATGTCCTGTGAAAGTTTATCAAAGATGGTAGCTTCAGTGGAAAGAGACTAAAACACAGCAGAATGAAATGATGTCACCAGGACATGTGTTGGTTGGTGGACAAGAAGCAGTGAGGTCATCACCTCACCATCTGCAACAGGGAAGAAATGAGCCTCTAAAACAGAAAAAACAGGAGGAACTGGCGAGAATCCGTGCTGAGAAACTGATGCTGCAGCACAAGATCAAAGAAGATAATGCAAAGGGATATATGGTATATGAGAATTGTATAGGTATCTCCCTTATTACTACCCTGCATTACAGTCATGGGGCACCCTGAATCCCCGAGAAATTCCTGGACTGGACTGAAACCAGGTCGGGGTCTGTTCCCACCCCCGGCCAAGGGGGAACTTCATTGTGGAAGGCGATGACTCATGTTAGCTGTTAAGACCACCAATGTCAGCATTGTTGTCACCAAAAGACCCCATATTTTTTAACAATTTATACTGTCAGTCCAAAAGACCTATTTTTTTAAAATTGGTCCCTAAGTAACCCTATTGTGGGAAATTTTTCTGCCTCTCTCCCAAAGACTCCTATATTTTGATGTTCTCTGTCAACAAAGATACTGGATGTGGAAAGTGCAGCCGACACCCTTATCCCATTCCTTCTGTGAGAGCGCACCTCCCCCCCCCCCCCCAATGGGGTTTATTCACATTTTTCCAGTCCATCCGGGATCATATTAGCGGGTCGGAATACTAACTTTTTGGTCCGGGGAAAAACATAAAGTAGAAAAAAATCAAGCAAGAAGTTTTGAAATGGCATGTATCTAGGAAGTTAAAATTTGACCCAGAATAGCCAATGCAATCTGTATTCAAATTTTGAACTTATAATATTTAATCAGTAACACCACAACAACCGAATCTGAAAATATGCATGGTAAGTCACAAGGACTATCTAAGGGGAATTGGCGTGAGCAGCCAGTCCGGCGGTCCGATCCAGTTAGGAAGGAGAAGGCAAGTGGTTAGGAAAACTTGTAGGTTGGGGAAACACCAGGTTTGCTTTATGTTTGGGTAGGGTGGTTTAGGGGACAGGAATGCTACGTGCTAAATATCTTGCCAACATGTTGGAATACGGCGGTTGTTAGTCGGTTATCAAAGACTGCGAAAAATATTATCTACATTAGTACCTGCGGCGAGAGATTAACGTTATCAGTCCGTCATAGCGAATCATGCAAATGAAATGAAACCTCAATTATCTCCGGAAAAACAAAGGGGTTCTATGGATGATTTTGCATCAGAGGGTCTGGTACTATGGTTTGTTTGGATATGTATCGTGATTGGGTCCGAACCTATAGGACCGAACAAGAAATTGAACGTTTTTGTCGGGTACTTACTTCGGTGCTCGCAAAACACGTGGAAAAGTGAACCGCAATCGCACAGCCGCATCCATTTTCTCCACAATGCCTTTCGGTACATTCCAGTTTTGAGAATTTTCAAACGCTTGACGCCAACTTTTTCATTTTAGAAATGGGATATACATACTTAACGGACCGCCATAATGTTGTACACCCAAGTGACACTTCCTCAATCATATAGTCGCACTTTTCATGGTGTACATGGTAGCTGTGTATGGAATCCATTAGATAGTTGGTTTCAAGCTCAACCCTAAGTTATACATCTTTTTATTTTCTATTCATTTTTGATAAAATTGTAATATGAATAGTTTTTTTTTGTGGGGGGGGGGGGGCCCCCCATGGGTGATTCAGTGATCCTGTCCAAAATTGGCAGGCAAAACAGCATTGTGCAAGTTGCTCCGATTAAAGATCAAATTAGTTACATTAGATAGCCTGACTACTTAAAGGTGCATGTTCCAATATTCGTGGGACCCCCCCCCCCCGATTTACCGGGGAAGTAGTATCGATTTTGATATAAGATGAAAGCCGTATTTTTTTTTCTCATTGTCGTCACTTAAATTTGAGCCCTCAAATCCATTTCATCCCCAACTTATAAACAAAAAACTGCTGTTTTAGTGGATTAGCAATCAATAGTAGCACAGTATTGAATAAGGGTTTGCACAACATGGAGTATTGCATCTACATCAAAACCACAAGTGTGGTCCACGGTACTTTGATGGGGGTGGATGTGCAAGTGCCAGGGCTCTCTTATCAAGTAGAGAACACAAGACACATAAACCGGAATAAGCACCTTAATGGGGTTTCATTTTTACTTCCTTTATTTATTCAAAACCATATGAAAACCCCGCTGGCCAGGTCCCCAGTAACCATACATGAAACAGGTATTGCAAAATATTTCTATTGATTGAATTTTTGCTTACATTATGCATTTATCATGACCCTAAGGACTCAATATTCCCAAACAGTGTTTCCGATTGAGACAGGAAATTTGTGCTGCTTTGAGAAGCACATGTCCCTGAGGTCGGCCACGATGGAATCGCACGTTGTCATCCTTGGCACTGGGGGCGCTTCAACTTTAGCACTGGTAAGAACTGAGAGTTATAACTGTATAAGTACCTGTGTTATTCCATTTGGATAGATACAGATTTTTCTGATCAGGACATACCAACTTTGTGGGAAAAATGGAAATCCACTACTAAAAGTTTCACCTTCATGGAAGACCTGATCCCACCCCATTTGTAAGGTTTCGCGTCGATTATTTCAATCACTTTGGATGTGAGAGGTAAATAGAGGTGATTCTGTAAGTCCCATGAGATACTCTGTAAACTTACTATGGTCGACCCAAAATGGTGAACATTTTCCACTATTAACCGATCCAAACATATGTTAGCCCTACAAATTTATGAGATGCCAAAATATTGGACCACTTCCGGTGGTAAATTCTGGGGTTCTCTGGGATTGAGGTATGAACAATGGGCCATGGTCCTTTAAACAAAAAACAACATTCAATGGGGACATGTTGTACTAATTCAAATCGTAGTAGACCTATTACTACAATCTTGGTCGTCATTTTTTTGACACTTGGCCTTTTTTAAATGTTAAAAGTGACGGAGGAGATTTTATTAGGATTGAATTCTCTCAAAATTCACGGGATCGGTGTGTAGACCACCTACCGAGGAACGTTTGGAAGGTTTATGGGACAAAACAGGTTGCAACAGAAAACCGCAACCTGTTTGAACTTATTCCCTTTTTTGGCTATCGTAATCGTTCCCCATGAAAACCATGCTTGATTTCTGTCGTGCATGACATGAAAAGGAAAATACTAGCAACTACATCTCCTAGTACGTTCCCATTCAAGCCTAGCCTTAATGCCTTTTCATTTTCTACGCTCATTTTAGCGAACATCCATACGATACCCCACTCTAAACATGTTGCAACCCTTGAGTGCGCACACGTTCAGGGGCCAATGATCTAGCAACACTGACTTCTCATGTTGTGCTACGCTCAGAGCAAGTTGTTGTGTGCTCCTTAGTGCCTTGAGAGCAGTTTGCAATTTTCAGCGGATTTATAGCTTATACTCGCCTATCTACCATAACTATGTGTTCTACGCATTTTTCTGACAATTTTGGTTCGGTTTGATTTCAGCCCATCCCAATTTGTTGCAATACTGCGTCCGTTTAGGTGAGTCAGAGTGTACTTTCCGCAAAAAAGATGGAGGCTAGTTCACACGGGTATTACATGTGTCTGCCTCGGGTAGACCCCTTCGAGTAATTCCCACATTCATCTAGCGCTTGAGGTGGGGAGCTTAGTGTGCTTGATGGTTCCTGAGTATTTTATACTCACTTTTTTCGGCTACTGGTGTTTTTCGCGGGTCAACTTTCACCCGCTATTCTACCGGTAATGTACCGGTACGGACGCCATTAAAGGTATAGTCGGCCATATGGGCCGAAGTTCATAACTCGGGTTCGGCATCGGAAAACATGGTTCGCCATATGCTTGTGCACCGGGGCGTTTTTTGAGCCCCCACCGCTGCTCCGTGGACTTACGGGTCTGAGGGTCAGTTTATTGGTTTTCCCGTCACCGGGGGCCCCTCTACCATTATTACGGCCGTGCCTTACCGTTCACGGGATTACTTAGACTGGTGACTCTTTTTTCAGCGGCACATTTTGGAAATTTTACGGTGGAATTTTTTAACGCATAGACCCATTTGGGTCGAAACTAAACATCGGCGCACACCAACCAACCCAACCAGGGGGGGGGGTGGGGGGGGGGGGGGGGGGGGTTTGGGGGGGGGGTGGTGGGGGGGTGGTGTGGGGGGGGGGGGGGGGGGGGGGGGGGTGGAAGGCGATACGGACAAGTTTCGTCCATATTTCAAACATTGACCCGAAAGCCGGAAAGTACGTGCTTGTTATGAGGAGGTTAGGACTCAAACGCGTTTTTCTTCGGTTTTCCCGTTTTGCGGGGCTCCACTACCGTTGTCACGGCCGAGCCTACGCTAAAGGGGGATTTTAGGCGGGACACTTTCGCGGCATTTTTGTATTTTTTGCCGAAGAATTTTTACAGCTTAACCGCTTTTGCGCACGAACTAAACTCGGTCGGTCCGATTATAACCAAAAATTTCATTCCATATTTAACATACCCCGGAAACGGAAGTATGTTTGCTTTTCTATGGGCGTAAGCTCCAGCGTGGATTTTTTCGCGTTGTGAGCGGGGCATTACCGGTTCTTAACCGGTGGTTTTGGGTAGGATGGACTCAATTGTATGCTAGGTAGCTGACTTAAAGAGATCGCCCGGTTAGGTTCCTAACGTCTAACCGTCTTTGAGTTCTCTCTTTTTTGTTTTCCCCAGATAAGACATGGATTTGACTCAGAGACCGGAAAGAAGGAGACAGCAACCCAGTTGTTGTAGACGGAGCAGCCCCGGATAGCAGCCGTCAAGAGTCGCATCTGTGCCGAGGTTTCGGGATTCCTACCGCTCACCGCAGCCCGGCCGAGTACCGCACCATCCACCGAGTACCCCGCTCTCCAACGTCGGAAATGACCGTGGTCACCGCGGAGGCCGTTAGGGAAACGAGACCCAGCATAGAGCACCTGCAGGGCCGCTCGGAGGAGCCGTGACCGGCAGCCGAGATCACCAGCAAGGAGCGTTCCGGAAGGAAGCCGTTGGCACCCAGTCGGGATCACCGCAAGAGCCGTTTCCCGGGAGCCGGAAGCAGTCGCCGGATCACCGCAAGACCGTTCCGGAAGCCGTTGTAGCCGTCGGGATCACCGCAAGAAGAACAGGAACCGTTCCGGGAGCCGGAGCGCCGTCGGGGATCACCGCAAGAGCCGTTACGGAGGCCATTTTGGCAAACCGTCGGGATCACGCAGAGCCATTCCGGGAGCCGGAGCCGTCGCTGGGATCACCGCAAGATCCGTTCCGGAAGCCGTGGTAGCCGTTGGGATCACCGCAAAACCGTTCCGGGAGCCGGAGCCGCTGCCGGAATCACCGCAAGAGCCGTTAAGGAAGCCGTGGCAACCGTCGGGATCACCGCAAGTGCCGTTCGGAGCCGGGAAACCGCCGACGGGATCCCGCACAAGCGCAGGAATACACCGCAAAGCACCGGAATCACCCAAGCAACGGAAATCCACGCAAGCCGCAGGGATCAGAAGGCCCGGGATTCACCGCAGGACGGGATCCACCGCCACAAGCAACCGGGATCACGCACAAGCACAGGAACTCACCGCAAGAAACGGAATCACCGCAAGCACCGGAATCACCGAAAGCGCCGGGATCACCGCAGGCGCCGGGATCACCGAGCACCGGGATCACCGCAAGCGCAGGGATCACGCAAGCACCGGGATCACCGCCAAGCGCCGGGATCACTGCAAGAGCAAGCGCGGAATCACCGCAAGCGCAGGGATCACCGCAAAGCGCCGGGATCACCGAAGCTGCCGGGATCAACGGCAAGCGCCGGGATGACCGCAATGCGCCGGGGATACCGCAAGCGCGGGATCACCGCAAGCGCGGGATCCACCGAACCAAAAGCGCCGGGATCACCGCAGCGCCGGGATCACCGCACGCGCCGTGATCACCGCAAGAGCCGGGAATCACCGCCAAGCAGCCGGGATCACCGCAAGCGAACGGGCTCAACGCAAGCGCCGGACTCACCGCAAAGCGCGGGGATCACCGCAAAACGCCGGGATTACCGCAAGCGCCGGGATCACCGTAAGAGCGGGGTCACAGCTAGCGCCGGAGGGCATCACCGAAAGGACGCCGAGATCACCGCAAGCTCCAGGATCACCGCAAGCGCCGGGATCCACAGAAGAGCGCTGGGATCACCGAAGGCGCCGGGATCACCGCAAGCGCCGGGCTCACCGCAAGGCCGGGATCACCGCAAGGTATTTCAATCTTCAATTTCAATTTCAATTCAATCGTTGTTTATGTTTCAACGGATCCACCGCACAACAGGGACGCCCCGCGAGCACCGGGAGCACAAGCGCCGGGATCACCGCAAGGGTCGGGATAACCGCAAGCGCCGGCATCACGCAAGCCCCGGCATCACCGCAAGTACCGGGATCGCCGGGATCGCAATAAGCGCCGGCCCGGGGTCACCGCCAAAGTGCGTTCACGGCAGCAATGATCACCCTTGGATCTCTGCAGCGCTGACGTTCTCGGAGCGTTGTAATAGCAGTACCTGTCCGGGATTACCGGAGAGGAGCGCTCCTGAGCAGTGGGCCGCCGCAGCCGAAGAATATATTGACGACTGCCGCCCAGATCGACGGGAGAGCCGGACCACCGCGGAGTAGTAAATCACCCCCGACCCAAGCCGCGGACTTCCGGGACCCATCGTTACCTCCGGGGGACAAGACGAGATCGCGTGGGGGGGCAGCGGGACGTAGGATTAAGCCGGGACTGGCAGGGCAGCCAACGACCACAACGCCAGCCAGCGGGAAGAGGAGAGTCCACCACAGCGCCCGGGGTCCGCATGGGGACGAAATTCTAGGTCCAGGCAAGGTTCCTGAACCCGCCGAGTTTTACCCGACGAGTGGGTATTCATGGACGGCCATCGGGACAGGTATTCTGTGGCGTTCAACCAACTCACGCACGCCTCCCTCCTCGGACCACCGTAACTTAACCGATCAAGCCAGGAGGAACCTCACAGAGGATCCATCAAGGCCGCCAGCGAGGACGCAGTTAGAGTCCACCACAGCGCCGTTCGCATGGGACAAACTTCTGGGTCCAGGCAAGGTTCCTGAACCGCCGAGTTTTACCCGACGAGTGGGTGTTCATGGACGGCCACCGGGACAGGAATTCTGCGGCGTTCAACCAACTCACGCACGCCTCCCTCCTCGGACCACCGTAACTTAACCGATCAAGCCAGGAGGAACCTCACAGAGGATCCATCAAGGCCGGAGTCCCGGAGGTAGATAGGATCCTCCACCTGGAGAAGATCCGACAACTAGGGCAGTTGTTCACCGTGATACCAGAGCCCTTCAGTGGCGGCTTCTTTCCTTTTAGCAGTTGTGCTAGAGAGGGGCACCCCGATCCAGTGGCCTGAACCTTCACCAGAGATTGACGAGCTGGGAGAAGCTAGCTTCAGGGGTAACAAGCCAGAGAAGCGGCGGCCGTACGTACAATCTCCCTTCAGGAAGCTATGCGACACGCTCACCGGGAAGAACCAACCGGAAGGAACGTCCTCTCCGGGCCCCACCATGGGACCAGAAAGGGGACGCCAAATTGGGCGGCCGGGAAACCTGGCCTGGGATGGTATGTGACTATTGAATGCATCCTTCCTCACCTTCGCCCACCTGATGAACTAATGTCTAGACCCTGTCAGTTTGCAGATGAGTGCAGGGGACAAGCAACGTTCACTATATACACTCTGGGGCCTAGCATTCTGCGCGGGGGAACACCGCTGCAGGCTATCGCAGTAACTCGCCTACTTGCGGAAAGTGAGTGCGCCCTACGCCCTCAACCTCCTGAGCCCGCGGCAGTTCCTGGAGACGCCTACAGGACCTGACGTCTTCGGGGGACAGTTCAAGTACGCCTACAGGACCTGACGTCTTCGGGGGACAGTTCAAGTGCCTACACGAGGAGGATGTCGCTAACAAGAAGGCCTAGGCAGCCTGCGAACGCCAGAAGAAGGCGGTGCCGGCTAGCCAGGGGGCCCCTCAGCAGCAGCAGCGGCTACAGCAACCGCAGACTTTTCGTAGTCAGGACTCCAATCAGAAGAACTAGCCGTCCAAGAGCAACAAGGGTCAATCTCCCCAGAGAGGGAGCAAGGATACCGACGCAAGAGCAGCGACGGCTGTGGATGCAACAAGGGCGATCGATCAGGAGGGGGTGGGGGTCACGATGTGCTTCCTCCCCCCAGAAGAGGAGGTGACTGTCCTCAGACCTCAGAACCTCCCCTTGCCGTTGGGGGGGGGGGCTGGGATACTTCATACACCGTTGGAGGACGGTGACTTCAAACTCATGGGTTGTGCGCACACGAGAGACGGTGATCCCCAAGGACGTAAACAGACGGCAAGCCCTTCTCCAAGAGGTCGAGCAGCTGCTTCAGAAGGCGGCGATCCTTCGGGCACCGCCCCGCGCCATAGCATTCACCTCAGCGCTTTGTCTCTCCCTCAGGAAATCTGACGAGTGGCGCCCGATCCTCAACACGAAAGCGCTCAGCCAGTTCTTCAAGTCACGCCTCTTCAAGATGGGGAGCCTATCAGCAGTTCTCAAGGGACTCATCGGAGCCGGGGGAGCATCCACTCTTGACTTAAAGGATGCTTACTTCCACTCTCCGATACATCCGTCACACAGGAAGTGGCTCGGTTTCCTATATCGACCGCTCGTTCTATCACTTCCAGTGCCTCCCGTTCGGATTATCGACAGTGTCCCGCACATTCACCAGGATAGGGAAGATTGTAGCAAAGTTCCTCGGGCGGAGAAGCCATTCGCCTTCGCCTACCTGGACGAAACTGGCTCCTGGCAGCGCCTTCCAGGGAACGAACTTTAATTCAACACTACTCCTTCGTGGCGGAGCAATTCGACCCTTTTTAAGGGCGACGCTGACCTTCAAACGGGGAATATCGTTTCCGACCGCCGAGCGCCTCGCATCCACGACGCATTTCGGCACGGGATCCTCTCGAAACTCAATTGACTACTGTGCTTCTCAGCCAGTTATACAACGGTGGTATCCATCCAGCCGCATAACTTTCCATGCAAGTAGTAAAGCTGCTCGTCATCGCGGTTTCAACATTCGCGAGACCGAAGCTTTAGAGAGAACTACTTACGTCCCACACTCCAGAAGAGCGATAGGGCGGGTGGTGGCATCTGCCGGATAATCTCCGCCGGGACTACTACTCACATCAAGACCATCAGCTTTCATTCCCAGGACGGGCGCATCTAGGCGGTTTGGGAACCCACGTAGGAGACAACCTCGCCTATGGGGACTTGGCAAGGAAAGTTGACCAGCATCCACTTATCAGTTTGAGCTGTGGGCTGTTTATCTAGCGCCGAGGCTGACTCTCCTTCTGGTCAAGGGAAAGGCCACGTCCTAGCCTGGTGCGACAACATGCCGGTCGTTTCCTCCCTACTTTTAGGTTAGGTTTAGGTTTAGTTTGTAAACAAACTGGCAAGAACCTTCCAACTGTCGGCGGCTCTATTTATTCAAGCTCGTTGTTTGTACCCACCGTACCACAGGGACTTTCGTGGGAAATATTAATACCTTGGTGCTCTTTTCTCAAAAACACCTTAAATAAATGAGAACTAGTCCAGACAGCAGTGAATCTAGTATAATCTACGAGGCGCTATGCAGACCAGTAACTACAATTCTTCATCACAAATAAAACCCAGAGACGAGTTCTCATTTCAATAAAGTAGTTTAATGTTCTGCTGCCTGGCCATTATTCTTTATTGTATTATGTTTGTTATTGACTTAAGTGTTTTTTTTAAAAATCAAATTCCACTTTGAAACTTTTAAGTTTTTTTTCTAAAATAATACATAAATCACTCTTCCAACGCACACACAAAATATCACTCACAAATCGCTAAAATTGAAAGGTTTGTTTGGCTTGATCAATAGAAGAGTAATTTCTGTGTATTTTTGAATTCCATTTAAATAACTCAAATAAACTGATTGTGTTTTAATGAAAGTACAATAAGGTTACTTTTAGCAACCTTAACTACCAGCTCAATGTTTAATTGTGGATTTATTCTTTTGATAAAGCCGCAAATTTATTTGAGTGAATTGTAAAATTGGTGGCGAAAGACAAATTGAATAAAAACGCCCCTTTGATCAGGTATAGAGAAAAGGGAAAATTCTTTGTAATTACGTTTATGACATTTAAAGTTCACAGTCGATATTATGTGTTCATATCTCCAGAAAAAATACAAATGAGAACGCTAACAGGCGGTATGCAACCAACTTGTTTAACTGCGAATGCCAGCGAACGTTAGTGTTGAAAAATTGCCCTTGGCCGATTCCAACAGGCGACCATTTCGTAGTACTAGCACGACGCTCTGCACTGCGGTATCAAGCCAGGATTGATAGACGCAGTTATATATTTATCTATAGGTGTCAGATCCGAAAGGTTCCTTCGCTTTCCTAGCGGTAGCATTATCAGAACGATGATAAGACCCCCAGGAACCGGAGAAAAAGAACTGAGAGTTCCACCCAAGACAGAGTGTTCATCCTTGCCCGTTAACATATACAGAATAAACCGTACTTGTAAACCGAGCTATTGGGTACTGTGCCTGACACAAATGATGCGTTGAAGAACACAATGAGAACACCATAACAGGTGGGCCGTTGGCCTCTCCATGGACAACTTTAGTTTAAAAATCTTAAGATAAAGTTTTGCTTAAGTTGTGCATTTGCTTTAACAAAAATCTTGGTATCTTTAGCTGGGGCTGCTGCACATAAATTTTCCAGTGCGAATTTATTTTGAAACAAAACCAAACTTAAACAAAGTCATTTACATGTTCATAAGTTAACAACATAAAAGGTGTATATAACTTCATAGATACAAAGAATTAATAGATTCAAAGTATCAATTTTTCTCAGAGAGACTCCCGAGTTTCTTCTCAATTTAAAGTGCTGTATCCGAGACGCAAATCCAGTTAAGCTTTATCTCAACATTGCAAAATTATATTACAAACAGAGCACAGTTATAACATTAAAAACGTAATTTGTTGGATTCCAATTTACAAACCCTACAAATAGAAGAAAAATTCATATCAGTCATATAATTTTGATTTCAGTTTCTAATATTTGTAACTATTTCAATACGAATACGCACTACGCGCTATGTTCTAACAATAAGAAAAGCATTTTCACAACTTCCATAATACCACTCAACAGTGGCCCTTCTGAAGGTTTTTTCTTAAAAGGAACAATACTGTAATAGAAGAAGTTTCGATATTAAAGATTATAACGTCGTATTATCACCTTCACATTTTCCAATTCCAATGTTACATCCATTTTTCAATTGGCTTCACATTTTTCGTAAAAATATTGATTATGTTTTCCCAATAATTTTTTGCCTGAGAGCGATGGATTGTTTTGCGGCTATCAATTCATAAAACTTTTTAGTTTTCATATCTTGCAAACGGAATCTGTTATGTTTATGTCGTTAATAGGGACATACACAGAGGTTTTGTTATTGGTGAGGATCCGTCACGATCGAACGTCCTCCATAAGCACTAACCATTTCTTTTCCTTGCGAAATCCAAAAAGTCTAGTTTGTTGCAAATTTCAGGGCAAGAAGCAACCTTGCTTCTTCATTAGATAGCTTCGACATTAACTTTAAGTTCAAGTCTTTTAATGACTATTTCATAGAACTGGATTTGATATTTCATTTGTGTTCTGAATCTTTGTAGTTCAACCCGGGGTTTCACCCAGGATTAAATATCCACCGTGCTAGACCAGGGAGTCCTAATGGGTAGAGAGTCTATCCAATACGCAGATGGTCCCCTTTTCGATTCCGCCGGTAACACATGTGTTTTAGAGCTTGCTTCCACCGGTCTCCAGGAAGTTAAAAATTAAATCATCCTTGTTTAACCCGGAAGACCTATCTAGTGTTCTACTCATTCAATGCAAATGATTTATAAATATTTGTTCTGATGTTAATCCACTAGAATACGATGAACACTTCGAAATCCTGCTTCAACCCCATAAGGCTGTATTGAGTCAAAATCCCACAATGCATCTCAGTTCGGGAACTTTAACCTCATAAGGTCGTGTGTCCCACACCACAAAAACCCTATTTTTAAACACATAAACCTGCTTTTACCCTCATTTTAGCCCCAAACGGGCGAGTACTATGGATTTTTGTATCATGATCATGAAATGTCCTTGTGGTTCTTAAACTTCTTGAGCACTTTTTTACCCCTAAGCACTGACATGAGTTTAGTACAAGTAAGTATAGGCATATTGCAATGCGTTATGGGATTGATGTCAATACACCCTCTCTGCTTTTAACCTTTGTACATATGGCAAAATGAAATCTTTCTTTTAGCACAAACTTGAAATATTTTCTTTCTTTTGCTTCAAATTTGGATAAATCGGACCATTTCCTTTGTGAAGTATACTTATATTGTTGCAGAAGAATGTGAGCGACAATTATGATCAATATGTATTTTCTATTGAATTTTTTTGTATTGCCTTAATCTTATGTGTTTTATTGTTCCCATTTTGGCATTGCAAATGTTGCATCCAAATAACCTAAATCTTGTCTAACCATGTGTCGCTCTGTGATGACTTACAACTATAATGTACGGCGTACTCCACATTTAAGCAATAATAGCAGCACATTTTCTTGAAAGCGCTCCTTAATTTTTTTCAAAAATTTTGAGATTTTTTACAAACGGTTGCATTGGAAACGGGCTAGTAAATGTTAAGCTCAAAAATGTCGATGTGTCGCAAACGACGGAATTATTTGGTAATTTAGAAAATTAATATCGAAATCTCCCGATAAAATTCAACGGCCTGCTGGAAAAACGGCCCCTTCCCAATATGAAATAGCCGGGAAACGGCGCCATGAACCTGTTCTACGCTCATCCATTAGTTTGTTTTATCGGTTCAGGCAGCAAGTTAGGTCATTTTCTTGAGGTGGCACTATTTCATCATGGGAGTACATAAACTCAGCATTTCCAGCTCTGCCGTTAAGTACAATCTGGGATCTCAATTCTAACCATGTGTAATCTTAATTCTGTGATGAATTACAAACTATAATGTACGGGCGTAATTACTCAAATTACTGACGAATAACCAATTCACTTAACTAATTAAACGTCAAAGGTCGATATTTCAACAGTGTGTCTCATAAATGGAGTAAAATGGGAGCGTCCATGACTTTAAAAATAAGGAAACTGTTTTATTCGTATTTAAAGGGATAAGGGGCGAAAATGCGAGAGAATAATAAATATGGACATTTATTATATTAGCTTATAAATCGGGGACTATTAGTTATTCCCTGTTTGTTCATTCAATACCAAAAGATATCATTCAGTAGACATGACTACTGTAATGTCATTGGTTAATAGTCTGCGGCCTCGTGTTGAATGACACCAAAACCAGTGATATTTTTCGTATTGCATAATTAGAGAAGAAACAGGGGGCAACGAATTTATCATTCAGTAGACATGGATTTACTGACACTATTATTATTAACTGAGCCTTGTTTTAATTTCACTTATTTAGGCTTTCTACTGATGGAAGGAAAGTATTTATATTGCAAGTAGCGAGCAGTGAGCGCACGCTTGCAGTACACTTCATATCGTATATGGCGCTTACACAGATTCCTTAACTACGCTCGGGCCGTGTCTCTCTATGTAAACTGGGCGCGCGCGAGTGATACTGCTAAAGCGCTGTGTGATACGGGATATATTACTTGTATTACTCAGGAGAGCCGAGTAATACGGAAATATCTCAAATGACTATTAACAAATGAAATTACAGTATTCATGTCTACTGAGTGATAAAAGTATGTACAATAAAAAATCCGCAGATCGTTCCAAAAATGTAATATTTGAAAAATTTGTCAATCCGTCTCCCGCAAATGGACATGCTGTGATGGCGACTCAAAATATATTCTAAACAGCCAAATGTGACAAAGGTCAACGTGTATGTGTTTGCGGTCAAACTGTACAGGTCATGGTGTAGGGGCCTACACTATCGCGGTTCAAAATCTGAGGCATTTACAAGGAAATGTTTTTTGAGCTCATGTCTTAATTTTTATATATACGCCCATAAGAATTCCAGAATCAAATAAAATGTACTGTTTGTCTTTAATACACGGATTTCGAGCCAACCACTTGCAAGTTACGTTAGCACATCTACCAGTAACAAAAAACAATACATGTTCTTGATTTTTTTCGATGTTCCGAAGCAGAAGTTTTTATAGTCCGCCGGACTCACAGCCCACCTACAACGGTAAAGAATAGGGCACTCTTCAGTTGACTCTTCACGAAACATTACTTTCATGCTTTAAGCCGTTGTAGTCTATGGAGCAAGGATTATGTTCCGGGTTGACTATAGCTCCTTTTACACCGGATTAGCAAATCACTGCTATATCTCTTTAAGCATTTTAAAGGTTCTTTATTTTTTATTCCTTGGTAAGAACTTGATACCAATTTATTTTCAACTTGTTAAGATACATGCGATAAATGGTAGGCGTATTGCCAATCATTTTACCGATTTGGATGGAAACCGGTCGAATCGCTCACCTTTCACCAATGCGGCCCGGGTTCGATTCCCGGTCGAGCCAGTGTCGTAAGTGAATTTGGTTGCCCTCGCAGGTTTTCTCCGATAACTTCGGTTTCCTCCTGTCTTCCCTGCTGTTCTGGCGGCGTCCCTTGAATTTAAATGCACAAAGCAATGGTGGGTTCTTCCTGACGAATGCCGAATATTATAAATAATAATAAAAAAAACGCAACCTTCAAAACGCTTGCAACACTCTTTAAAATTTACCGACTTTTCCCCTTCCTTCAACAAGCAAACGAGGACCTGAAGTACAATTTTTCTGATAATTCCCACACAGAGTCTATTACTATTTCCCAAAAAAATCCAAAATAAATATAATAGTTCTCACTTGTCATATGGGGCGAGCATAGATCAGGCCCTCAGGTAATGGGCGGTCTAAGCCCATTCAAAAATTATCACGATAGAATCAAATCCCAGGCCGATTTTGACGATTTGATGTGGAACGGCCATGTTCGCAGAATCAACTCGTTCAGTTGCATGCCTACAGTTCACTCGCTATACCAAAAAAAACATAATTAAACATCAAATAGACATTTTCTGAAATTCAAGCTAATTCATAATATTATTAAAAGTTTTTAAAATTGTTGATTACACGTCCCAGGCTTTATCATAGCTGCACAAGAAACGATAGTGTTTAAAATTATCAAGTGTCAAAGGTATTTATGTTTAAGTCTAAGCCGACGGTTATTAGAGACAAACCCTCCTGTGATTTAAAAACAATTTCTTTTTGGAAAAAATCAAAGACTTATTGATGTTGAAATATACTTTTACATCGATTTAAGGTTTAAGTACAAAAATAAAGGCCCGTATATTCCAAAAAGGTGTTTAGCGCGGATTTTAAATCTAAACGAACGTTTTAATGTGAGATAAACTTGGGCTTTAAGTAAACGCAAATTCCAGAAAGGAGTTTAAAGGTAAACCCATTTTCACTCCACCAAAAATCATCGAAATTAAACTAGGTAACTGGCTAGTTTTAGAAATATTAATAATAATAATACAAGTTCTTATATACGCGCAAATCATCAGAAGATCTCAGGCGCACCAAAAATACACAAAACACAGAAAATACACAAACCTATGGGCCGTATTCTCAACGATGTTTAAAATAAACGGTGGTTAGTCCTAACGTGGTTAGCTAAACGCACTGTTTAAAAAAACCGCAGTTTATCTTTTTAACAATCGTTTTAGCTAACCACTGTATTTCCAACGCGCCGTAATAAATCATCCAACCGAACTGTGACTTACCGTCGCCTATAGCATTACGTGTGCGTGAACATATTTATATGCCAGACAATGTCTTCCGTAGTTGTAACCGCAACGCATGAAGCCAACTGTAAATTTTCAGAATGTCGCATTAACGCAAGGAGCTTTTAGTATTTGTTGATGATGGAGACAAAAGCCCGTGCCTATTTAAACCTGTTTTTAATGTCGTTGTGCCGCACTTGCTATCATTCAATGTGCCTATAAAACAGAGAACCGAGCATGAAATAAAGCAAATGAAAAATGGGCCAGGAAGAAATGGAACTGAGGACTCGGACAAGAAACAGAAGAGAAATAAAGGAGGTAACTGGTCTAACCACGAGTATCATAGAGCTGAAAATATCAGGCATTGATGAAAACGTGAAGTCTAAATACACAGCCCGTAAAAACTACTCCTGGACCAAGTCTAAGTTTATCAACGTTTTAGGCATGTTTAACGAGGTTCGGCTAAAATTTAAACAGCGTTTAAGTTAACCATGCTTTTTGAGAATTGCGTTTATTTTAGAAGGGCGTTAAATGCGGATTAACCAGTGATTAGCGTTAATAAACATCGTTTGAGAATACGGGTCTATGCGTTTGGGATCTGATGGGAATATATAAATAGTATTTAAACGGGCTCTTGAAACTGTTAAGTGAGGATAAGTTACGAAGTGTGGTAGAATAGATAAGGGGCGTGGACCAAATAACCAACTGTTATAAACAAATTCTGTGTCTCAATCGAGGGCCGGCGCTAAGGGAAAACCAAGTGTATTTCATAATAATTATCAATCACTAACTGTTATGTTCCCGCACTAAAAACTGGCACATTTTCTTAAAAATAAATAAAATGTCACCTCAATTCTTTTCCCAATATCAGAGACCAATGGATATGTATTAGACTTCAGCAAACCTATGAGCTAAAGATTATTTACCAATGGGCCCGGGTGTGAGGCCATTGTTATAGCCTGGTGTTACCACCTCCACGATTCGGGTTGAGCGACACAATACCGTCCTCTTTCACAATAACTAACCCAGTGTAATTACTAGAAGGTCGTTGACACTAAATTGTCTTCTGAAAACGCGGTAAATTGAATAGAAAGGAACGTTAAGCAATAAGTTACAGGTTTGGGTTTTGCACAACGGGTTAGGTCAAAGCTGCCCAGCAACATTCTCTAATGATGTTTGTTCATGTTTCTTCCTTTTCGAATAAATGATGTGAAAAACATGGCCAAAGTTAATTGAACACGCACTATAGAAGTCAATATTATTTATTTGTGAAATGAGGTTAAGTTATTTTTGTCCTGAAAAGAGTACTCTCTAAATTGGAGAACGGTAACAGCTGAAAATCTATTCAGCTGCGCGACAATTTAACAATGGTCCTGCACAGTGCAATCCCAGATTGAAAGGGAATTGAAGTGTTTTTCTACACGCATACCGGGCCGGCGATTGAATATCTTTCAACTCCAGTGTTGTTGAAGTCTATGTGCATCCATAGTCACTTGCTATTGGGGAATGAAATTGAAGTGACATTGAATTCTTTTCAAGAAAATGTGCCAGTTTTATTTGTGGGAGGGAAAGACGATATAATATTTTAATAAGTTATTATGGATTTACACTTGGTTTTTCCCTAGCCCCTACCCCCCCCCCCCCCCCCCCCACCCCCAGCGATGGAGGGGACAACAAAACAACAGCAAGAAGGACATGTCCACAGCCTAGAAGGGAGTTCCAGGATGATGAGCAGCAAAAACGAAAGGATCGCTCCCCAGCAGATTTTAGATCAACACGAGGAAGTTTTGAGGAAGTTTGCGATGAGCAACGGAGTGATGGGGACGGTTGGTAAGTGCACAGGACAGAAGAAGAAGTTAAGATGCAGGGTCCCTCCAAAAGGAAAAAAAAACTAAAACAAAACAGTTTGAAATGTAATGCGATAATTGATTGGGGAGGAGCCATGAAGCTCCTGGAGAATGGGTGTTATATGATCATATTTGCACTTTCTAGTTATGAGACGCGCAGCGGAATTTTGAATTATTGGTAGTTCGAACAAAGTTGATCTTGAGGTGATACCAGCCAAGGTTGAATTGCAAAAGTCAAACGAGCGAGATGTACTAATGAATTGACAATGCAAGAGATTGCGTTGCGACAAGTATTGACGAAGAGTGCAATGGTCTCAACGGTAAAAGAATAAAGAACGCAGACCGATGTGTGTTTGTTTTAGTGTCTGTGTTTTCACAAGTGCACGGCTCATAGTGTGGTCCCTGGGAGTTTTGACCGGAAAAAAAAATTTTAGTGAGCTGATTTGTGCACCAGATAAGCAGAATGCATTATACAACAACAATCCAAAATCCCCATAAATCCACCTTGGGGAAAGAAAATTTTGTTATCCAAGATGGCCGCCAATTAGGCTATTATCTCAGCTTTTAAGTAGAGAGGATGTTTGATTGATTTTAGTGTTTTGAATATGTTTTGGGGGTCAAAGAATACAATTAGTACAAAATCTAAATCAATGATGGACTTCCTTCACGCCAACAAAAATTCAAAAAAAATGGCCGCATGTATATAATTAGATATATCTCATGTTTTTGAAGTTTTGAGGTTCAAAGATTTTTTTTTGTTTAAATCTTAAATCATTGATGTTTTCCTTAACTTCAAAAAATCAAAAGGGCCACCAAAAACTGGCCTGCCACATTCGCTGCCATTAATATAATTATCTTCGCACACTGCACCAACGTCACTACTTTCCTTTGCTGTCTCCTGCAAGGAAGCTTGGTCAAACTGTCGCATATGGAGGGTTGTTTAAAAGCAATAATGCCGAAAAGGGACTCTTTCTAATACCAAATAGTAGAAATTTTCGTCATCTTTAGTCTATTCGAAGAATGACTTGGGTGTTAGTTATTGAAATTAATCAGATGGCAATTTCCCCTAACTCAAATGAGAACCAGTACCGCCGCTGAATATAATCATAATAAAATCGAAAAAGAATGGTTTAAAAGTTTAGTATAATGCAGTTTTCGTATACTGCTCAACCATAAACGCACGATTAATTATAGGCCTACCACATGTACGTCTTGCCACGAAAGGGCTAGAAACATATAGGCCATATATATTTCTAATTTTACATCCAAGTACCAGAAATGGATACTGAGGTGAAAAAAAAAGAGGGTCCAGAAAAATTGGGGAGAAACTAACATTTTGGTGTGAAAACACCTCAAGAGACTTCTCTTAAATAATTCAGGTTCCGTCTTTGTAACCGTCCCTTCTTACAAAAATTTATCTTTATTTATTTAATTTATTTATTTATTCACTATTTATATTTATTCATTTATAATTATTGATCTTGTAATTTTTATTATTCGCTTATATATTTATTTAGATAAAATTTATTTGTTTGTTTCTTTATCCCTTTTTCCTTGTTTATGAAGTTAGTACAAGCAATATGTATATGTAATGGCGGCCATTTTGAATTTCAACATAAGATGAAAACATGGATAATTTAGATTAGACTAAAACCATCAACAATGACTTGAGAAGCCAAGATAAGCTAATTATATGCCAAGGTCAGCTATTTGGCGGCCATCTTAGATAAAATTTATTTCCCAAAGGGTTCATGGGATTTTGGGTATGTTGTTATATGATGTATTCTGGATGTCGTTTGAAAAAACAGTCAAAACAATTTTTTCCACGTAGTATAGTGTATTTCTTCTTCAGGGACTATACTATCATGCACTGTCCATTGACAACAGCAATGGTGCACATCATTCTCGTCCAGTTGTTGTAGCACCTTAAACGCTAAGGAAAGCCATATAAACTTTGTGCGCATCAACCATTAAACAATAGGAACCTTTTATCCACTCAAGTTAGCTTCTTTAAATAACGACGATGTAACTCGTGTTTAAAGCCTTAGTTTAAGTAAGCAAATGGTAAAAATATTTAAACAGTTTTGCTTAAACGCAATTTTAAATTACGGCGATTTTTTAAGCTAAAATCTCTTTAGCTAAACACGTTCGGACTACGGGCCAAAGTGTTTGTCACTAATAACAGTCTTTTAAACTCAAATATATGAACACTTAATAAACCCTTGAATCTCTTGATCCCTAGCTTTTCTCAAATGAGAAGGAGAGAGGTTGATTTAGTTCCGCTTCCGTCAGTGGAGAGTCCCTGTTCCTTTCAGGTCCTTTGCCTGCATCCGATACCTCACAATTTTAACGATCGCGCGTTATCATCAATCAAGGGATTTTTGTTAAAAGGAGTTAGGGATTCCAATTTGATCCGGTGTAGAAGTAACATTGTCCGGCGTACTCAATAGTCCGGGAAAAATGGTGAACAATAGGGCAATCGATTCAGTTGACTCTTTACCAACAACTTTAGTTTCACGCTTTTTCCGTTATCGTCTATGAGCCCGGACTGATGGCTCTACCGGATATATCTGCTTTCACACGGATGGTATAGTCACCGAGGAAAAAAATAATACAATTTGAGCGCATGCGCCCCTTAGGTTGGTATTTTAAAGTAGTTGATATCAGAATATAGAAAAAATATCAATATAGAATGCATGCGTAGGAAAGTTATATTGAAAGAAGTTTTAATTTTTGTTTTAAGCATTGGCAACAGGGAGGGTCGACAATAATCTGATAATATAGCTTCGTCAGCATACTCCAATTTCTTCAATAGACTGATTCTAAAGCTCTATTGTTTCGCCGATTCATAATAATGCACGTATACAAATTGTCATTAAATCATATCAATTAGGAGACAGGCTGAGACAGTATTTATAGCTTAATGCCTTTACTTTTAATTTCTCTTGGAAATTGAATTTTTTGATTATATGGATTGTATCAGTTGCAGTATTTGTCGTCAATTTGTCACACGCTTAATATGACGGCAAGTAACATTTATTAAGTTATTTCTTTTGAGGATTATATTAAGGAAATGAAAAAATAAAGGATGCAATGGTGTGTTGTTGTTCAAATACTCTTAATTATTTGACAAAATAGTATTATAGTATCCCCACCTATTATTAACTCATTAAAAGACCAATTTTGAAGTTGTGCCAAACTTAAATGCGAAGAAAATATAACTCGACACATGGAACTCTCAATGTTGATCGATTGTTTTACACGACACAGTGCAAATTATCCTTCTGGACCACGGACACAACGAGCAGCTAGATGTAAGCGAATAAACATTTTGGTGTATTTTGATGGGGCAGAATTTCAGCCCAGCCATGAAACGACAGTTGACGATTGTAGGAAAGCTTCAACTGCTCCGTCTGTGTTGAAGTTCTGGTTTTTTTGTGGGTATAAATTTGCATTATTTAAATGCTAGTTCCGGGATCAAATAACACTGCGTCAGGAATTAACATGGTTGTCGAGGGTGTAACGTTGATGACATTGAAGAAGTAACACAAGGCCATGTGGTGAGAAAGGCAGAGACGGAAGATTGGACAACGGAACATGTAGCGTCTCAGTAAGGCAAATGTTTGAGAAGTCAGCCTTTGTCTTTCAGATCCCTTCAATTGATACTCAAAGTACAACGGATCAGCTTAGTCGAACGACTTGATGTACTTAATGAATTCGGACACGAATGACACAAAAATAGATTGGTTGTGTTTGTGGGGAACGCCTTTGCCCGGTAGTACAGTGTTTACCAGTGAATTGCTCTCCGAATTACATACGAGGTAATTAAAAGTGCAGGATCGTACCTACACTCGATAATAGTTCCCATCGTTGCCCAGAGCTACCCATAAGTTAACGATTTAAGCAGTATTCCCAGGGGGCAACTTCACCCAGAACCAGCTGTTCTCAATTGCAGAGATTCACAAACGTACTTGAATGCCCAGTCAAAACTGATTTCCGCGAGTATTACGTCCACTTGTTAATATCACCTCTTGTAATCATCTGCCCGGTTAATTTGCAGCGGTACTCGAAAAGACCAAGAGTTGTGACAGAGTGCAGCATACCATCGGTGCACGAACACAGGCATTCTACCCGATCCAAAAGAAGTGCGTTCTCTGTATTGGTCAGATAGAAGATAGGAAGTGTCGAAGCCGGCAGTTGGATGGACTGGTAATGTTCGACACTTTTAGTGGATTGGTTAGTAATTCGATAACTAAGGTGGGCCGGGATTATTTAACAAACTTGTTAACCTTCGTGCACTTTACCTATCATACAACAAATTAGACGAAATAAAACCAGGTAGAGTGAGTAGTCCAGATCTGATTCAGATTAGAAAGAACTTTACCTGCAACATAAATCGTCTTGACGCACTGATGCCAGAGTGTTTCATGGATTGAGTAATTTGGCAGTCCTCTACATCCCCCCCCCCCTATCTAATCGCTCTTACGTATCGATGGTAGAATATATTTCCAAACCTTAAGAGCATATATTACCTCACAATCGAGGTGAACGGCTGAGGAGCTACCAAATAATCTTTTCAAGGTTTAAAAACACCTCAATACTTTGCGGCTTAACAACAACAGTTTAAA
Source organism: Ophioderma brevispina (assembly GCA_023653785.1). NCBI lineage: Eukaryota > Metazoa > Echinodermata > Ophiuroidea > Amphilepidida > Ophiodermatidae > Ophioderma > Ophioderma brevispina. The sequence continues at coordinate 26,315 of JAMKCH010008726.1, forward strand.
CGCGCTGGAGAGAGAGAGCTGATTCGTTGGATGTGAGTCTCTGCAAATTGTTGATCTCAGAGCGAATTCTCTAAACTGGCGAAAAAACGAAAGAAAAGACCACTCGTTTTGTCGATCTACCACACACCACAACAGTGCATGTTGACGAGCAAGGAACGTGTTGCTTCATACCCTCAGCGGCTTATGTAATGCGTAAACCCCGTACAGTCTACCTAAACATGTAAGCGACTGCTTTCCAATGGTGGGTTCGGGTGAGCATGTGGATTGTGGGGTTTGGAGCTATGGTAGGCAATGCTCTTGTCTTAATTTACTGGGGCTTTCAAGGTGGGGCTTTGGCAAAGGTTGGCAATCAATTCTAATCAAAAATCTTGCCCTCTCCGATTTTCTCATGGGTGTTACTGATCATTTTAACATCAGCAGACACGTTCTCAAGATTTCTGTATTCCTTCGTTTGCCGAGGACAGGGAGAAAAAAGCCTCCCTTTGTAAATTGCCGGTTACAGTGTCTGTCTTACAGTGAAGTTCTGTCCTTCTTTATATATTTATCCGTTGCAGACAGGTTTATTGCGATTCATATCAATTAAGTAAATTTTAGACCAGGTAAGACGTCTACTAAAAGTTTATCTGTGGTCTTGTGGTTGATAGCATTCTTACTTGCGTGTTCAACTTTGAACTGTGTTAATGTGAATCCAGATGATTTATGATGTGTCAGAGGTATGTAGTGGTTTGCCTATGAGTAGGAAGCTATCATAAGTCAGATATAACACGCGAACGTCACCACACCATGCAGCTGCTACAGTTAATGTTGAAATATCAAAGACCATCGGCAGTCGACCAGGGTATCTATTATTCATTGCATATTTATAGCACCAACTTCATGTGATTCTTGGTAGTTGCAATGTAACGGTCTATTTGCTATTCTGTGAAGATGTACTCGAGAGGTTAGAGGTTAGCGCGTCGTCCAGGATCGGATAATGAATTAAGAATGGCTATTAAGAGTCAGCCATCGTAATTACGGACTTTTGTTGTTGGGGGGTACCGAGTATTTGCTCGGATTTTGGTTCAATGCGGGCTTGTGGTCATTTCACCGGAAATGTATGCTGGACCGTGACTTTCATTTTACCAATTAATTCTGCAGCGAATTCCGTTTGTTATACTCTAGCGATCTGATAATCTAAGTATACGAAGGAATGATGGAAGGACGGCCCAACAATGCGCCTCAATTTAAGTGTTTTCTTACACGGTCGTCAGCGCAAGTTCAACCTGTAAGTAGTTAATTTTTTGGCTGCAAGAAAACAGTTCCAGTAAAATTGAAGCTGAATAAAAATATACGGAAAAAGAAGTTGCGGTAAACAATTTTGAAGTTATAATGCAAATTATTTGAGATTGTAGTCGTGAGCGCGTATGTCGATTTCATTGTCAGATATCTGGCCGAACTTCGTCCATTCTGTGTAGAGCTAATCGCTAGGAGCAACGTTTTTTAGTGTTGATATTATGTAATAAGACCTGACTGATTGCCTATAAAGCTGTAGTTAGGGTCTAGGGTGTGGTAAATAGCGATAATAGTTGCTGCATAGTTAGTAGTAATGTGGAACGATTTTTTTCTGAAAAGTTCATAAACAATCTTGCAACCAGGGTTTTCTAAATCAAAATTGTAGAGGAATTTCAAAAATAATGGGTTTTTTTTAAAAACAAAATGTGTCTTGGATGAATTCTAGGGGGGTAAAGTTACGCTGGTGTATACAGGGGGCAAAATATAAAAGGGGGCAACATGTGTTTTAAAGTATACCATCATGTTCAGTACCTTTCAAGGATTACAGAAAGGTATAGTTTGCCCTTCCTGAGTGTTATAGTACAAGAGTTACAAGGTAAATGGTTTCAAGGTCACATTAGGGGTAAAATTTCAGATCCATCGGTTTGTTCTAAAAATGGTGCCAAATTGTTCGTCTTACTGTACAGAAGCAGAAAATATAAAAGTCGCGTTGTCAATGACGTTCTGATAATAATTAAGAGAGCAAATATGGCCGTGGTCCACAGGGTCTATGGGAGACCACTACTTATATCTCTAAAAGTCTCACTGTGAAAGGTGAAACACAGAATCTATATACATTTTCTTATTTAGTATGACCCATTGAACGATTTAAAACCAGTTTAACAAAATCGGACCATTCTATAAATATGACCTTGAACTTTCTTGAGCGTATTTGTACTAAAACAATAGGTCGTAAATTTGGCAAACTATACCTTTTTAGAAACCTTATGAGCAGCCGAACAGACTGGTATAAATTTTAAAACAATTTAAACGGACTTTCATTGTTTTACCCCGTTACAAATTTTTTGCCCCCCTTATGAAACACCCAAGAACACATTTTAAAAAATGACACCCATTTTTTTTAGATTCTCCGTGAAATTCTGTATTGGAAAAACATTGGTGTCAAAATTGTATATGAAAAAAACTAAACCAAAACATCCATTACATTTCCCCATGTACTATATTTTGTAAATTTTCCTGATGGTGTACAATGACAGAAAGATTGATAACTGAATTTCAAGTGATTTGAGGGGATGGTAGGCTTTAAACTGATATACTATATAACGAAGCTTTATAACGTAAACTTTTAGTGTGATTTACATTATGTAACGGCAATATTGCAGTCACAAACAACTGAGAGTCATAAACAGTTTGAATTCATTTGACAATTATGTTATGGTATTGCAGTGGAAATGAAGATTTTATATCCGAAATGGTCATCATATATTTTGCTAGAACGTGAGTTGAGCAAGTTGTGAACATTTCATCATCAAATGTAGTCGCTCAAATACCAAAATACTTATACGCACGTGTTAGTCCGGAGGTACTAATATTTCTGCCAGGACGTTCTTTCTGAAAAAACAGATGATGGAAAGTTCTATGCAGGAAAACTTTTTTTTAGTGCTGATATTAGATTAATTATAGGTTAATACATGTACATCGCATCCAGTTTCGAATAAGAGTAAGGTGAAAACCCTTAACTGTTCCCCAATAGTTCCTAGCCTCAAAGCGGACCCATGCTAGGAGCGTCCGATATGGATGCCCGCGGTCCTGGATCAGCTTACCCCAGCTGACTTAAATCCTGACACCCACCACAAGCCATTACCAAAGACTTGTGGATTCGCAAAGTTTTTATTTATTCATTTCAATCTTTATTCACTTATACAATAACAACAAAATAATAGATCAAAAAGGTGATACAAATCCAGACTAGAGTACGACTCCGGAAAAAGACATTTCAGAGGCCATATCTCTGCAGGAATAATGAATGACAAATACAACATACACAATATACAAAATAGATATGAAAAAAACATTAAAAAGTTTCAAAATATATATACTTACAAATTAAAACTGTTAAGAAATTGACCAGTCTTGGTCGTATGCGTAAAAAAAATGGGCATAAGAAGCCAGTATTGCACGTTTACTGAGATTGGTTTGGAGCTTCTTGCACATGATTTTGTGAGGTTTTATTGCCCAGCGAAACAGAGGTGAAAATATTTTCGATAGGCACTATTATCATCAGAAATTAAGCCTCTGCTACCAATTTCATATTATAGAATAATTTGGCTTCATAACTCTGTTCTTGTAGGTCCAAGATCAAAACTAATATTTGTTCACCTTGCGGTCGTGAGCGTTGCGGATATTTTGTTCGAACGGGATGGTAAGTTCGATGGCAATGATCTTTTTAGACTTGCGGTTAATGAGGACCAGGTCCGGTCTCTGTTGAGTTGTCAGAATATCCGGAGGGACAGTGGTGCCCGCAACTTTGTTTGTACCGGTAAGATCGCAATAAAAGGTCCACGCAGGATCAGCCAATTTCGCGAAGATGTCATGACTGATACGCGAACAGAGAATGGACGCCAGGTTGTACCTGCCTTGCGTAGCATGACCTGGTAGTGATTTAATACATGATGAAGCGTTTCCTTTTTAAAAAACATAGACTTACAGTTTGTTGTCATCTTCTTACCCCAACGGCTAAGATTATTTTTTTGTGGGAGGGTGTCAAGGAAGATTGGTTTAGGAATTATTGTATATCGGTTATAGAAATGTTTGATAGAAATATTATACTGTCAAAATAAAACAAAAATGCATGAGCTATAGCTAAGAGCCTTTGTATATGATATTTGTAATGTCATTTTCGGCATATCGTGTGCGACCTCAATATGCAAATATAGTGACGTGATAATTTCTTATTGTTGAGACTGGCCGGAAAATACAATTTGCATAGGTATGGCGCCATGTTTGAGGTTGCATCCGAAATGTACGTTCCGGGGCTACGTTTCCGTGGTCGTTCCGTAAGACTCTCAACTTGGGGGTGGTACAACTTGCCGTTGGAGGAATTACATTTAGAGTTATTGAATCAATTTATCATGTTTGGGTCATCTCTGTTAAAGCGTTAAGAACGTTCTGAAATCGTATTCCAGTCGTCTAAGTCAGAGACTGCATTCAGAACTCTCGATATCACCTGATGACTATTTCAACTACAGCAAAATCTGTGCTTGAACGTCCTTTATAAATTTGGGAGTTTTTATTTAAAGTGTGGTAGTTTTACAATCCAACCCGCATACACTTGATAGTCGCGTAGTTGGGTACATGTGAATTTTGGTTGGGTTGCACCTTTTGTTAGATTTATTAATTCTGTTAATCACTGATGAATTGTAGTAAATAATGAATAACAAAACGCTCATTAGCGACGCCGAATTGAGCACTTTATAGATACGTAGCATAACTTTAATATCAAATCAACGATCTAAACTAAGAACCGTTTTCGGTTACATAGGGGCCGCGCAACCTATCGTCAGGTGCGGCGATCGCCGACCACTTTTCAGCAAACTAGTGATAATTAATTTAACCTTTTTTACAATTGATTTGACTCATAAGACACTTCCATTGCATATATTTTTAGCCCATGCTTCCGCCAAATTTGGCGTTCGAGTCACCTACGAGGAAGTTCTATGCGGCAATCGAGCATATGCCTTTGAATAAAGTATTTTGTTCAGTTCCTTCAAAAGAATAATCCATCATTATTACCCATAGAACTATGTTCATTTCTTATCTACCAATATAATGATTTGTATTTGATAAATTCTATAGTGTATTTTTTATTTTCGCTTTACTTCATAGGGTCCCATATTCCAGAAACTTGTTTAGCTAAAATCAATTTAAAATTGCGTTTAAGCAAAATGCGTTTAAATATTTTTAAACCCCCCCCCCCCCCCCCCCCATTTGCTTACTAAACGGAAACTTTAAACACAAGTGAACATCGTTGTTATTTAAAGGATAACCTGCATCAAGAATAACTTAGCACAAAGACGCTATAAAAACATTATTGACCATATTGAGTGGTTCCATGGGGAAACCGGATTCTACAACATAAAAACAATTAAAAGCATTTTGTCTGACCTGAATGCGCTATTTGAAATTCCTGCTACTGTATATGGGATAATTATATGTGTTATGCGATACGGACGGCACAGTAGCGTCATACATCGTCTCACCATGATGCTTCATATGTGTTTTCCTATGCTGCTGTATGACTAAAACTTGCCGGTCGTATCGCCTAACACGTAATACACTCTCGCGATTTTTAAATAGCACATGGTCAGACTAGCTGGTTTATTAATTCATTGTTTAGGGTTTTATAATTCCGTTTTTCTATGAACCACTTCGATATGTGGTTCAATAATTATTTTATAGTGTATATCGGTTAATATTATTCGTTGGTACGGGTTCTCCTTTAAGACGCTTACTTGATGTATAAAAAAGGCTAGATTGTGTTTTTTAATGGTTGACGCACAATGTATGTATGGTTGTCCGTGCGTTTAAGGTGCAACGGGAGATTTTTAGGCCATGTGTCATATATCTTATGTATTTCATAATATTAACACCCAATAGCTTTCTTACCTTGTCATTTGGCTACAGAAATGCCAAAAAGAGAGAAAAATTTGATTTTGATTTTGCTTATAATTTCAATGTAAAACATCGACTCCTATCTAACTTAGAATTTCACAATTTTTGTATCAAAGAAATATTTTTCAGATTAATCCTTTCAGATGTGGTTATTTTTTTTTTATGGAAAGCGCTAATACATTAGGGCGAAAAACAGTAAAAATCAGCACATTAAGGTGCAACACAACTATGCAGCAACTGGAACAGGGGCAATGACCGGGTACTTGACGAAAACACACACTAAAACACTTCTTAAAGTGCAACGAGAGATTTCACATACCCACTAGTGCTCTTGCCGCTCACCAAATGTCGAACCCTTAAAAATTGACCTTTTCACGATACCCTGCCGACTATGATTACTTTCACGCCGGCCCTTTCATTTATTAAATGTAACACTCTCTTTACTCGTATCGAAATTTTGATTTGGGACATTTTGATTGTCTCCGTTTGTGTATTTGGACATATCAACGGGTATGTGCGGCCTTAATACCCCCTTTTTGCTCTCTCCACAGTTCCCAAGACCCTCAGTGTGAAGCCTAAAATTTTAAGTTACTCATTTGCAACATCTCATTTGCATAATAAATGGCGGCTATGTTTATTTTTTCCACTACTTTGTTTGTGTGTTTTACAATATCTTATAAATTACATTATAATATACAAAACAGTATGAGCATATTGTGGAAGAATGTGGAAGATAACCTTTCGAGTTAAGATTTTTTGAAAGAAAATAGAGCAAATTTCAAAAAGGGGATTTTATTGCCAACTCTCCTATGCATGACAGAAGATTGTCCAAATTTGGTGTTGATATCTCCTGTCGTTTTCAAATAGACCAACGTAAATTATAAAATATGACGCATCAAAGAAAACAACTACTAAAAACACTATTTTTCAATTGCTATGGAAATATGTTTTCAGCATTATTTTTTTTTAAATCACATTTCAAATATATATTTGAAATTTACGTAAGTACACTCACCGTTGGAAAATTAAAATTGGAATGCTGATAATAATTGTTTCAACGTGTTCCGTGTGGGAGCAGAAATTTTCGTAGTTTTAATTAAATTTTGGACAAATTTACCAGCAGACATTGTATGAAATTAATAAATTTTTGAAAAAAAAGTATCCCTGATTCCAACATGTAAAATAATTTCAATCGACTGTATGCACAATACTGGCTTATTTCATTGTTCTTTGAAAAGAACAAAATTAAATACCTCAATTGTGAGTACGTGAATTCATCATGGTCGTCATGGCCGTTCAGATTTTATTGATCAGGAGTACTTGAATAGTTGGTTGGTTGGTTGTTGGTTTGAATGGCGCTTTCAGCTGCTAGGGCTATGTGCGCCAGACACAATGCGGTGTACAATCCCGGGGGGCCACTTGTATTCAAAGGTGGATATGATGGCGTGAACAAGAAAACGCGTAAAAAGGGTCTCTTTTTTCCGACAGGCGAGTACGCGCGTTCCATTCCCCATTAGGGGTGTTAAAAACAGCAAAATAAGGACAAAAAGGTATGTGCACAATTTGTAGTAAACTATGTAAATTTTAAATTGTGATTTGTACGAAAATCGAAAATGTGTTTAATTTGCAAGTTAAGCAACATGAGCCTCAACGCCTCAGATAATAAGGGCTTATATATCATCAAAACAATGCACTGACTACTTATTTAAGGTAGCAAAAAGACTGTTTATGGTAGTACACAACAGGAAAAACTGATTATTGGTAGGGTAGTTTTTTAGTAGGTGAAATACTTGATTAGGGGCATTTTGAAATCCATGTTCACGCAATTCATATCCAACTTCAATACAACTGGCCCCCCGGGTGTACATTCGATTACATTAATCTTTCGTATGACAGGTGGTTATTTGCAGATGAACGCTCGCTTGTAACTTGGCATATCAAAATAGAAACGGTATCTTTACGGAGCTACCGCATGGTTTGTTTTCCAAGTGAAGATGAAAATGAAAAATGTTATTTAGGAATGCAATTAAGGGCAACACATTGTTTTCAAAAAACACGACGAAAAAACGGCAAAAACGGAAAAATTCACTAAATTCAAACTTTTTGAAAACTTATTTTAGTTGATGTCTACTCTAGAAGACCCAAATTCAAATAATTATATTTAACACAAAGCTTGCAGTTTTAGCAATCCTGTATTTTTAACGGGTGTTGACAAAACACACGCCATTTCCCATAGACTTTGTACAGTAACGGGTTTAGCAAAATCCACAATGAATTTGTTTGTTTTCAGCACATAGAGGGTTTTAATTATTTTTACTATTACTATTAATTGTTTACTATATGCAACGTGTGAACTATATATCAGCAAAATGTGCTTGCTTGGGTCTTTGATTTTTTTAAAATATTTTCAGTTGACTTCCTTTAACGGCCTGGCGAGTTTAATTTTTTTTGTGTGTGATGAAAAGAAGCGCATTTAAAGGTCAGACAATTACAAAAAAAATTGCGGTGCAAAAATCCCACGCCTAAAGCGGCCAGCGCGAAAACAAATTTTGAGGTTCCCCTAGGACCCCCCCCCCCTTGGTCACTTAAGTAGTAAAAAACATGCGAAGTACAAACTGCACTAAATCCCAATATATAAATACAAGGTAACTGTACATAAGAAATTCCAGGTTTCCCTCTATTGATGAATATTGGAAGACGGCACAGAGATGACTTTAATAAGTCATATGATGAAAGCTGAGTTCATTCTCAAAAAAAGGGAAAAGAAGATGTGGTTGGTTCCCATATCTAAAATTACTAATACACAACGTTTTGCATTTGCATTAACGTGATGAATGAAAAACATGGATGTCATTAGAGTCGTTTTATACCATGCAACCGCCAACGCCAAACAAGACATCAGTAACATAAGAGAAACATTTTTTTAAACTTAGATGATACAACAGAATTAACCTTTTTCAAATAGGACTATTATCACAAGAATAGAAAAGTGATCAGTAAAATCAATAAACATTACATTTAGCAAACACTAGTAGACTTTCTTTACCCATTTTATCTAACAGTACTTTTGTTTGGATAGATGTTATGAAGAATTTCCTCAGTTGAGGAAGTGAGAGGAGATGAGACGAGATCTTGGGTACATAAGGGGAGTTGTTGTTTTCTCCATAGCGGCTTATGGAAGCTGGAGATAACGCTTCGTAACTGGAGATAACAAAGGCTGAACCCCAAAATAACGGCCTGATCTTAAGTTAACAAAATTATCCGAGATGGATAGCAGAGAGAACCCCAAATAAAGACCCTTTTTTTTTAATCGACCCTTTTTTGGGGTTAAAAAAGCTTATCTCGGGATAAGGTCCGGCTTTGTTAACCAAGATAAGGACCGTTATTTAGGGGTCAGCTTCGTTATCTCGAGATGAGAGCTTTGTTAACTTAAGCTAGGGACATTTATTGGGGGTCAGGCTTTGCAAACCCCAGATAGACGCGTTATTGGGTTCGATTTGTTTATCTCAGTTAAAACGAAGCGTTATCTCAGTTAAAGGAGGGTGAGTTTTTGGAGGATAAGGCTTCCTGATCTAGGGATAAGAAAAAGTGATACACTGTGCTTCCATAGAGCTCCCCAATTAAATCATATTGGGAAATCTATTTTCCCAGGAAATATATTGTCACTGTTATATACAGCGATTCAATCATGACATTCTTATAAATCTAGCCCCCACTATACTCATGAAAGCTTACGTCCATTGTACAAATTTAAAGTATAGTTCAGTAACCAAACATAATTTGTTTTCCAGTTCAAAAAGGCAGGGCATTTCGAATAAGTAGTCAATAAAGGGTATTTGTATTGTTTTCGGAGTGTAAAAGTAGTATTTTAGTAGTCATGAGAATTGTGTTCAATTTACGTCTTCAACTCGCCATTGTTTTAGAACATGACTATGATTTATGTATAAAAACAAAGAAAAGCTACACTTCTCGGCTGTCATATAAGTTTGTTTCTAAAATGTTTTAGGCATTTTGCATGGATAGCATCTAACCCCTAACCTTAAACTATGTATAGCCCAGAGGAAAAGGTAATCTTTTACATGCGGACAAAAGGTTGGTACAGATTGAGTACAGGTTACCTGCGTTATACAGTGGCATTTATTGCCAATCCCATAAAAAAGAAAGAAAAAAAAAAAACTAAAGATATTCCTTGTAGCAAAGTGTATTCAATTGCCTTACAAAATTAAAAGTGACAGGAGGAGATTTTTTAGGATACAAATTTCTCTCAAAATTTCAATGGATCGGTTTGGAGGACCACTGTTACGGTCACCTTGACCAAGGCCAAAACCACCTCAAAAACTACGGATTCAAACTTCCTGAATAACTAGACAATACACTGTGGGAAACTTGATTCAAAATTTTAAAAACAAAGTATTTATGGTAATGTGTGTTTAAATCAATCGCTTCAAACATGATTAGGTATCAATAATCAAAGATTTATCGATAATAAAGTTGTTAATTTTATGAATACTAAACTTAACTTAACCCTTGTGTGTACCGCCGACGCGGGCTGCAGCGGAGATTACATTAAGATACAGAATTGCAAAGAGTCCTGGCGAATATTCCAGCGCAAAACTCCAATTTCAAATACGCTGGACGTGCCAGGACGACTTGTTCTTACTGAAGAAACCCAGCTCCTAATGACCCCGAAGCTCGGAGGTCGGGGACTTAAATATAAAGTCCAAAAAGTGCTGAGCTTGTTTATCCTTGGATAACTAAGAGGCCACGAATACGGAAAAACCGAACACGGCTACACAATCGGGCGAAAACTGTTGGAGCTGAGACTACTAGGACAATGTCCACTATATGGGAGATTAGTACTAGACTTTGATTACTGTCACTGTCAACTTGGAAACCTGCTAATAACTTGGAGCACGATATTATGAAAACTCTCCTGGAAGTAATAGTGTAATGAGTTATGATTACTCTGCCCCATCTTCTCTCAACAGGCCTTATATATCCTCTCAAACAATACTAGAACGATCTGGTCCTCTCTATAGAGTCATGTGCTAAATATAGGCCATTACATCATAATTCGGAAATGCCCTCTATTATTACACAATGTACTTGCATAGATTTAGGATCTCATAGCAGCTACTAACTGACTGTGTAATTATACAGCAGTGGCCACAATCTTCATCAGTGAATGTGAAACCTGTCTGGTCAGTTCTTCTGGACTTGAAAGTTAACTCAGAACTTCTCCGTGGTTCTCTTGAATTCTAATTGATACATACAACCCCAGTATGAACACAAAACCGGTATATTTTTATACATATTATTTAGACTAATTTATGACTTAATCTTACTCAAAGTAAAATAAATCATTGCTAATTCTAGGGGGCTGTAACACCACCTACCGAGAACGTTTCGAAGGTTTATGGACAAAAGGTGTAAGGTAAAAAGAAAGAAAACACCGCAAAATTGTTTTGAACTGCCTGCATATTTATCTTTCCCCATAGAAAAACCTGCTTGACTTTCTGTCGTGCACGACAGAAACTACTAATCATAATCTTTCTTACGTAAAGAGGGCGTATTCGGCTTATTCACTTTCATTCCAAATTATGTAAAAAACCGGGGGTTCGAGAAAAATTGGGGGCGCTTTACCTGGAAATCTCCTCATGTCCTTAAAGGAACGCTACCATCGCGGTTACTTTCTTATTGTGGCCAAGTATGGATCTCTCATCTGCATGTTGTGACAAGGTGGGGGGGGGTCTACTTTAAATGAGCTTCTTTCCATACCAAAAAAAATAATAAAAATTGGGCCAAGGACGCTCGCTAATGAGTTAATTAGTGGGGATCCCATGGACCCCCCTCCCCCCTCGGGCACTAACGGAAGTCGTTCTGAGAATTTTTGAAAAATCGAAGAACCATAGCCAATATTTTTTGGCTGACAGCTGTGCACACGTACATGCTAAGTTAACAATTATTACTAAACAATAAAAAATAAAGTGCTGAAAACAATCCAATTTCATGTGGCGTTGCTACACCTTTACTGTACAAACTCTATGTGAAAAATGGCGTGTATTTGCAACACCCGTATAAAAATAAAGGATCTCTAAAAAATTGCAAGTTTTCTGTTAAATATATGTAATTTGGGTACTTTACAGTAGATATCAACACCAAAAGAATCTGTTTGCCCAATTTACGAGTGTTCAGAAATAAAGGTCTTGACACTAATTTGCAAAAAATCTGTGTGTTTGGTCCATCGAAACCGCTTTCACCTGGGCACTAATGGGGTGAACCCCTAAGGCAACAGTCGAAGATGGTTTTCATTATATTCCATCAATGGTCCATAAATACTCATTTTTAATATCGAGTATTATATCGAGGAAGATTATTATTATTTACCGGAGATCACAGTTAAAAGGAATCGGATCTGAACCTTAAAATATGCGATAATTTGATGGAGACCAAAACCCAGCAAAACAGCACAATAGCTACAATTCTGACGCGACAATAACTCCCGTTCTTGTTCTCTTTTGCGTGGTTTCACCAGGTAGATGAATGTATTTAGAATTCGTTGTGTCCAAATATTAAATCAAAAACACAGATTAGGATGCGCGGTTCTTTTTTCTGCGAAAAATGAGCTTCAATTACTTCTGGGAGGAATATTCTTATTCATATTCATATATTATTTATGGTATTTTAGTTGTTTGAGTGTTGGTGATATAATTAAAAAATCACAGTTCTGTTTTGTTTTCAACTGGATTGATTTATTGTTTTCAGGATGTTTCTAAAATCGTCGGTTGAATTTATTGCTGTGTTGTATTCCTCAAAGAACTATCTAGTGATTTGCTAAATCAGAAAATCGAAAAAATCATCAAACAAAAATCAGAATTTTTGCATGTATGTAACAAGTACAGGTATCCTAACATACCCGCAAATTGATAGGACCAGAAAGCAACCTAATAAGGACAGGATCGGAGATTTTAGTCATTATGTCCGACGGGAAACTTTAAACTACTACAACAAGTCATTGAATGGAGAAGCGTGGTCATTGGAAACACTTGCGTTTTCTCACTTTCGTCAATTTACAGCTGGAAAAGGTTTTTAACTGATGAGAATTTTACAGACTGATCCTTCACTTTGAAGCTATTCCTGCAAATTTCAAATGATTTCAACTCACTGATAGTGTCTTTAAAGTAGAAACTCCCCGAATGTTATTAGTCATTTTTTGTCTCATAATGGGGTTTACATTGTATTCTAGTTAGTCCAGGTGTGTGGGGAGGTCTTCATGATTGTGGGCAGAGTAATAAGGCCTAATCAAAGAATGCGTACGTTTCAAGTCCGATCTTGAGATCAAAATGGGCCGGTATAAAGAGATTTGGGAATCGGTGGGAAGATTTTGTCTAGATGTGTAGCAAATATCGAGCTTGCCTATGTATTTTATAAAAAAATAAATATATTTCATTGTTTAATATTTAAAAAAAATGTTTTACCTTTTTCGTCTGCAAATTTCTCAAACTGGGTAGCCATATCAAAATAGTTGAGGGTATGTTGGAAACCGTAAAACCGGCGTTGAAAAACAAGCTGAATGACAAAATGCTGCCATTTGGAGGAAAATTGGTCAAAAACCACTTGCACACACGCAGTCTAGGGCACTCTGTTGGCGGTCAAGAATATATCAAAGATTGATAACCAGTTGAACAACGCACCCCGTCACGGAACATGGATTCAATGATAACCATACAGGGCTAAATTAAAGCATCTCAAATTATTTCAAGTTTCTCTAATGCCTTAAAAAAACGCTGCCCTATATTTCTTCTTAGCTCTTGTCTCAACCATGCAAACATGTGAAAAGTCTGACAAAAAAAAACTGCAAGTCTCTTTCAATTAAATTCCTCCAATTGAAATCAACTTCATTATTACAATTTACCTTCAAGTTCAGTTGGCACGGTTGAAGAATATTTTATCATTCATTTTCAATTCAAACGTAAACCCTTCACAAAAAGGGTGGTCAGTTGTTTGTTACTTGAGTAGGCCTACACTTCACGCAATGGTATTGCTTACTGTTGACCATCATGATTACCCCATAGACTTACGTGGTTCCAAAGGTGTTTTGACCATTTCATTTTTCTCTACACACAACAACGGGCCCAGCATTTTGTATTTGAGCTTTGTTTCATTCAACGCCGTTTTCATTCACCATGTTCTAACACGATATTGTAGTTATTAAATATCTCAAAATCGTGATATGTCCACCCACTTTTGGAAATTTCAGACGTAAATGTAAACCTTTTTGGAACACTTTTAAACCCCCAATGGTATTGGAAAAAGGTATTGCTGTCATAAACTATCTACGGCTGCTCTTTTTGCCCCATGCTGCTATTTCGGGAGAGCAAGAAATTGGTTCCGCTGACAGTGGTTGCTATTTTGTTGCCTCACGTTATAAAGAAGCCGAGCCTTTATCGTATACAGTTTGTATGTTTTCCCGTGGGATGTTTGTGTCACAAATTGAATTTTATTAGCTTACTTTGTCAATTTTGGGGTGCTGATTTCAAAAATCTTAGATGCCATTTTTTTTCAACCACGCCCTCATTCGCCATTTTTGGCTTTCAAAATGGCCGATTTTTCAGTATTTTGTCCTATATCTATATCGGTTTAGGAGCAACTTAGAAGAGTAAAATTGTTGGCAATACCCAATGTTTTGTATACCGGGATTGCCATTGAAAGCATCGTCTTTACTTTAACTGATTTTGTTTGGCTGCCATCTTGAATTTTCAAAATGGCCGCATTTTAAATTATGTGATGGTCCTATATCTTGCGTGGAGCAACGTGGAAGAGTAAAACTGGTGGTATACCCATGTTTTGGTGTACTATGGATTACCTGGCTTACTTGTATCTAATTTAGCCTTTGGCCGCCATCTTTTGGATTTTCAAAAATGGTCCGCCATATCGAATACACTTGTTTTTTAAAATCTCAGCATACCAGTAATTACGCAGTCTAAAAATGGTAGCATTGCATATACTCTGAGATAATTGCCAATCCCTGCATGCCTATTATTTCACTGAGCAAACCAACACTCCAACCTCGCCACCATGGAAGATTTCAAAATGGCCCCGCCACTAGACAATTTTTTTTATGTTTTGATTAATAATGGTAATGTTAATTAATGTAACCCAAATATCAGTATCAGTTACAGATTCTACTATTTTTAAACACATCCTTGAAATACCTTACTTGATCTTGGATTGTTTTTTTCAGTTACATAAGTTTATTTTTCACCAACTACTGCGTTAGTTCGGAAACCGTATTTGAGGTGTAGGATTTAATCAATAATATTTTTTGTGCAGCAAAAGTTATACTACTCTCATGGTTTGCACCAACTTTTTAGAGACCAGAAACTTTTATCATGAAACTTGACTAAAATGCGAACATGAACGATGTTTTTTTTGTCATCCATCGCAAGAAAAAAATAAGGCTATTGAAATTCCATGTAGAGGCTTACCTGACTACATCGGTTACCCGTACCTAGTTCAGGGATAGAACTGTAAGTTCCTTCAGGGCCATGTGTAGAGAGTACACGGCATCTAATGGAGCTGAGACTTGGACCATTACTCAAAGCTTGATGACAGGATCAATGCTTAATATATACAGGACTTCTAGAAGAGTACTTACATCAGCTGTGAGAGATCTATTTCCACCTGAGTAATGGAGATAAACCACACTCTCTTTCAGACACCGCTTAAAAGGACTTCCTCCAGGTTTTTCAAAGGGGTTCGTTCGCGAAGCGGACCTTAACTAACGTAGCCCTAGTTTTGAACGTAGGTTTACTACTAAATTTATTTCGCGTTCGTGAAACTTGGCCGTAAGCAAACGTGTGTCCTTACGAGTAATCCAGATTTTAGATTAACACTACGTGTGGTCACGGAGCACACTTAACACACTCGTAGTGTGTGGGAAGTGGACTGATCGGTCCGCTGTGCGCACTCCTCCATCTTGTTTAGTAACTATCAATTGGTAACCCATTTATAATTCCAGAAAATGAATGGCGACAACGTCTGAACCGCAAATGAAGATTTATAGCACCCCTGAATCATTTCAGACCAGATTCGTTCAGCATATACACGTGCAAACACGATTACAAATTCACACCTTTCTAACTCACCACTGTTTTGCTCCACGTTGCAAACATTTTGAATATCTTTTAATATCTAAACATGTTTTTGTACTGTAGCGGTACTGCCCACGTGAATATACAGGGCTTTCAAATTAATAATGGCAACCAAAATTATTTTCTAGAAGATGCGTAGGTTACGCGAAAACGTGACTAGTAGCATCTTAAAGTCGCAAATCTCTTTTTTCCAATGAAGATTGTGCATTTATTCACATATACAATCAGGTTGGCTGAATAATCATTGCAATAGCGCAATTGCCAGCATCTATAAAGTAAATTAACTTAAAAGAGATTCACATGTTAAAGTTAATAATCATATTTCGATTGTTTTCTTTTGTAACTCTGTCATGCAATAATTAACATCCCATTTCCCTCAAGAATGGCCTGCTCCCTTTCACACAGATTGGCTCATCGATCCATGTCACGCAGAAACATACCGAAAGAAAGAAGAGCATAAACACCCCAAAACACCAAACAAATAAAAACACAAGAAAGAGAAAGAAGAGAGGAGAGAGAGAAAATAGGCTTATCTCACACTAATCGCTAAAAACCTAAGCTCAAATCGATGTCCTTCATTTAGAAAATCGCAACTTTGTAAATAAAAATTCCGATCCCATTTTTTTTGTTGTAACAGTAGGCCTATCCACGGTACTGTTAACTACACATACATTGCTTTACTACATTAAAACAAAAAACCCATTTCAATCTAATTTTTGGTGGCATTAAGTATTTAGTTGACTATTTTTTTGGTTTCTATACGACTAATTAATACACAGAAAAATATATTTCGAATTCTCTAAGTCAGCCTTAAAAAGTACATAAACTTTTTTGTCACTATTGCCTCAGTCCATGTTAAATCTTTATAAAATCTGCAAGTCTTCTCGCAGTATTGTATGCCTTGCATTGTCTTCACTTGGTTAACAACATTTCGTTCCTGCTGCCTTCAGGCATTTACCTTACCGTAATATTCATTCATGTCCTTATTGGATATAGGCCCTATATTACTTTCAGATTTTTAATATTTTTTTTCTTGTTTTTCTTCTTTCCAACCAACAAGAATTCACTTCCAGATGAGAAAAAAATAGCCGCCCTCTTTGGTTTTGAAGTCAATTTTCTTCTGTGCCGGTGTAGCTTGATCTATCTATCGAAAGTAACACAGATATTAGAACAAATAGATAATGCTAATGATATAATTTAATGTTACAAATAGATCCTCACTCTGTCAATAGAATGTAAAAAACGCGGTTCTCATACCAGAAGGATTCCTAAAATCGCGTAGGGGGTATCCGAGTACGTTATCAGTTTCATAGGTCATGCTCACAACCAAAAACACGCGTAAATGTTTGTAATATCCGTTAAATTCGATTTTACTAGAACGGGGCCATTCAACACCAACTCGTACATAATTGCAAACCCGATTACATACTTGCACCCAAAATAGAAGACACGTAATAATGATCCTAAGTTTTATGCGAAAGGTATTCCTCACGGCTGTCTAACGTCCATTGTTCTCGAACGCACGTAAGTCGCAACTTGTAGAAATCGTACCAAGCGCTCAGCATAAGTTAGTATATACTTACTATTCAAGTTTCGCGGACGAACCCCATGTCACTGCATGCATCTCCACTTGATTTTCTGACAACCACCTGGAGGAAAACCTAGCCGTGGCAGGAAACGTAGTTATCCCTATGTCATTGGCTAAAGATATTGGATTGTATGCAGTGAAATCGCAACAACTCATGAAGGATAAGGCGAGCCTGTACAAATTTGTCTCGGCTGCTTTCGACGTTCCGTCTACGGACACAGATGATGATGATGAGCCAGATAAGCCTTCTGACTTGTTACGTTGTATCAATTGTGTTTAACCAAAGGTCGCTTGCTTTCGAGTGCTTTCTTGGCATATGTGCTGCATTTGCTGTTCCTGACATACACTTGCACAAAAAGTTTTGAAGAACATTAACCTGCTGTCTAGCGAACTATGTCATGAAATTTTCCTGGAATAACCATTGCGTCACCGCCTTGAATCTAGGCCTTTATCCCCTACTCTTAGATATGCAGCAAATTTTCCTCCCCAATCAGTGCAGACCTAGTAGACCTATATTTTTTCTCTCCAACTGGTGCACACCTTACATGTATGTCAACT